>CDEZ01023202.1:0-36406 GCA_000826365.1 Acanthamoeba royreba | reverse complement strand
CCCATGCAGAACTTGTGTACTGGTTCTGGCAAGGTGGGATGCAGTGGTGGCTCCCAGAAGAAGGCTTTTTTGTTGGCAGACTCATTTTTGAGGTAGCCTGGGGTGACAGCTGGTGAATTCACAATGATCAGTTTGCCCCTGCCATTGCTGCCAGAGATGAGTTCTTCATCTACAGGCAGCCACTCATATGTGATTGTAGGGTGCATGCATAGAGTGTGGAAGGATGTGTCAGCCGGATGCCCTGTGAAGACGCTTCCACTGCATTTGGTCATTCCTTCGCTCTGGAACAGCTTCACCCCTTGCCCCTCAAAGAACAGTGCTAGTTCATCGGCAATGGGTGCACCTCTGGTGAGGAGAGCCTTGAGAGAGTGGAGAGCGTGGAGGATTTGCTCTCCATTGCCAGTCTCTATCTGCTTCTGCCATTCAGCAAGCATCCAGGGTACTTTGCTCATCAGTGTAGGTTGATGGATTTTGATGCCTCTGCAGTGAATGACAACTATTGTAAGAGGTACGAAAGGCCACCCTAGCATGTCGCCCACTCACTGAGCTGCTGGCAGTATGTACCTGATGAGAGCGAAGGCCAAATCAGAGTGCAATGGGGAGAAGGCATAGCTACCCCTACAGTAGCGTGCTGAATTGAGAAAGTCGAGAAGAAGACCCATGATGTGGAACATGGGCAACCAGCCCAGCACTCTATCCCGCTCGTCAATATAACCCCGCCACAGGTCGTTACGACTCGCGCAGCTGAAGAGCAGATTCGAGTGTGTGAGAGGGACGGCCTTCACTGATGTGCCGTCGTAGAAGCCGATGTCGAGAGTATCACACACACCTTGTTCTCTTCACCTTCCCTTGCTTGGTACTGAAAGAGGTCTTCTCCATCGCACCACTTGAAGACCCGGATGACACTGCCCGATAGTGATTGCTTGTGCCTGCCCCTCCACGCCCCTTCCTTCCCCTCCTTGACTGGTCTGTTGTGTGCCGCGCTAGTCGTCCGCGGCGAAGAAGTAGTGGTGCGTGTTGCACTTGAGGTCGCGCACCTTCACCCGATGGGATCATGGAGATGGTGATGATGATGATGCTGATTGCCCCCCGGAAAGCTGCGACGAGTTCGTTTGAGTTCAGTGGTACGCAGCTTCCCAATCGTTACGGCACGCTGCGCGCTGGGACCTTCTGGACTTGGCCTCTCTTTGTGTGGTGTTGCGTCTGCACGACATGTCCACCACCACCACCGGAAGCCGGTGGAGGGGGCAGGGGAGGTGGTGGCGCAGGTGGTGAGGCTGCGTGACAGTGGCTTCTTTGACGTGGTGGTGTACTCCCAGGACTGGCCGGATCACGTCTCCTTCGCGTCGATGCACCCCGACCTCCCAGTGTTTGCCACCATCCAGGTCGTCCTCTCCGACATCCTCCACTCCCACCACAGCTCCTCCTCTATGTGAAGAGTATGGCGCTGGCCGCTATCTGTCTTACTATCATCACCCGCGATGCATGATGTCCACGATCTACCACCGAGAGAAAGGGCTATCCTGCACAGAGGCGTATTCGTGCTTCCACGACATCTTGCGGCAGCCCACGGAGCTGCTCGCCGTCCTCCAACGTCATCAAGTGACCCAGATCTACGTTTGCGGTATGTCTGAATCATTGAATGGTGATGAAGAGATGACCCCATCAATGTACACACAGGAGTGGCGACGGATGTGGCAGTGGTAAACACGGTGCTCGATGCCGTGCAGGTGTTTCCACCACACGAGGTCTACTGCATCGAGGACGCCATGCGAGGCTTTGTGCCTGAACGGGCTACCCAAGCCATGCGCAGATAGGGAAGCCGGAGCTCAAGTCATCACTACTGCGGCCATCAGAGGACATCAAAATTGTCCTGATGGCAGTGAACGACAACAAGGAGAAGAGGAAGGAATACGCAGCAACTCCCACATCGTGGGTGCTCTTGATTGAAATGAGATGCTTTGCTTCTGA
Organism: Acanthamoeba royreba; assembly: GCA_000826365.1. Classification (NCBI taxonomy): domain Eukaryota; phylum Discosea; order Longamoebia; family Acanthamoebidae; genus Acanthamoeba; species Acanthamoeba royreba. The sequence continues at coordinate 34,435 of CDEZ01023202.1, read as the reverse complement.
AGATGAAAACGATTCCTCTGCACGGGCCCTTCCTACCACGTTTGTCGCGACAAACCTCCTTGCAACTGACTCCGCGCGTCCAGCCTCATTTTTGCATCTCAATCCGATGAGCCTCTTGGTGATTTGTACGAATGATGGCTGCTTGGGGCGGGCTATGAGGAAACGGAGCAGCATCTTTGCACAAGAATAAATAGTTTAGCCGGAAATCGAGTGGTATGGTTGTGTACAGGGTGGCATGACGCGGCGTTTAACTGCCCTTCTCCTTCCCCTTGTCCTTGGTGGCGGCTTTGGCGGCCTTCTTGGCTTCAAGCTCGGCCTTGCGAGCCTCGCGTGCCTCCTGCTGTTTGACCCGCCGTTCCATCTTAGCCTCTATGATCGATTGCTTCTCGATTTGGGCTCTGATCTTTTGGGGCAACCTCATGTAGCACCTCTTACAGAGTGGTTTGCTGTGGAGTCAACATGCGCACAGGTGAGTGAAAGTGTAGTTGAGGTGGGGGATGAGAAGGCTACGTACTCTTCCCATGCACAAATCTTGCCTTCGGCATCAAGGAGCTCATCGCAGTTTTGGCACATGAAGTGTTCCCTGTGCCAGATCTTGCCCAATGCCTCGACACCGTTTTGAATCACCGGCTGTATATATGCAAGTTAGGCCTTTTGCTTCTCGCCCAACAAAGGCAGCACGCGTACATAATTGCACTTGCTGCATGGGCGACCAAAGAGCTGTTTAAAGTGTTCCTCGCAGTAGGGAAGGCCGTTCTTCTCAAAGAACTGAGAATCCGCAAATGGCGTGTGGCAGTGGGCACAGCAAAAGTGTTCCGGGTGCCATACACGTCCCTTTTCATATGATGAACTAAGTCAGAAAGTTGAATTGTGAGGAGAACTGACCAGTAAAGAGTACCATGGCAGTAACAGAACGACCCATGATGGGCTTGCGGCAACCAGCGCAGGTGGAGGTCTGCAGCTTGAGGTAATCTTCATAGCAGTAGTTCTTACCTGCGTACGCAGCAACGAAACAATTATTTACCGGGAGTGGAAGTCATTGCCAAAGGAGGGGACGATACCTTGATATTCATGGCAGTCACCATTTCGCAAATCCTTTCCGCAAAGATCGCATTGGAAGTGCTGATATGAAGGGACATCGTGGGTGAGCAAACTAATTGCAGCATAAAGAATGACACGAGAATACCTCAGGGTGCATCCGCTGGCCGAAAAGGAGGATATATTCGCCTGTAATGGGTTTCTTACACTTGGCGCAAATGTGAATAGTCGGGTCTGCATGGAATACACGTTAGCGCGATGATGTAATCAACCATGCGAGCGATGTACCAATAACAACTTGCATGTTCTTCTTACATTCACCGCAGTATGGTTCGCCTCCAGCCTCCTTGAATTGGGTACCAGCTAGCCCCACACCACAGCCTTGACAAGTAAAGTGATTTGGATGGTAGACTCGCCCAAGCGCCCTATATTCCGCAGCAAGTGCCATTAGTGACTCGGCCTCAACACGAAATTATGAATGAGCCGGATGAGAAGCGGTACCTGACGATACCCTCTCGTACAGGTTGCTGGCAGGCATAGCAACGCGGTGCGTACAGTTCCCAGTAATGATCCTCGCAATAGGGCTTACCCTCGTGTTCAACGAATTTGCCCGCAGCGAACGGTTGCGAGCAGGTCGCGCAAACGAAGTGCTCCGGGTGATAGGTCTTATTAAGGGCGTGTACAACTTTGCCAATGATTTTTTCTCCTGTTATACGACAATAGAAAGGACAGTTATGTCAGCTGCAATGCGCTTGCATCTTCTCGGAAGGCAAAGTACCGCAATGGTCACACGGAGGACCGGTAAAGACGATGGGACGGCCATCAGGTGTCTGGGTCGCCATCCCACTGACGCCAGGGCCAGAAGGCGCTGCTGGGCGCGGTCCGGGTCCAAACGAAGCACCATCCGCACCAACTGCGCCAGGACCTGTACAGGAATCGACAAGGTACGGATGGATCAGCTTTATGCAGCAGAGGTGCGGGCCGAGGCACAGACGCACCAGTGGATGCGCGTATGCCCGGACCGAACGATGCACCTGCGCCCGGACCGAACGACGCCATGCCTGGACCTGTGGACACGGCACCACCAGCACCTGGACCGAACGATGCACCTGCGCCCGGACCGAACGACGCCATTCCCGGACCAGTGGACGCAGCACCAGGCCCTGTGGATGCGCGTATGCCTGGACCGAACGATGCACCTGCGCCCGGACCGAACGACGCCATGCCTGGGCCTGTGGACACGGCACCACCAGCGCCTGGACCGAACGATGCACCTGCGCCCGGGCCGAACGATGCCACGCCTTTGGTCGTACCACCGACAGCACGAGCACGCCACCCACTGATCAGTTTCTACGGAATACAACTACGCCTCTCCTCATCTTCATGTTTCCACTGCGGCAGGGGGTAGGGAGGAGTACCTGGGCCCACCGACGCCTGGGGCGGACCACCCGCCACCAGAGACAGATCCGCCATAAGAGTGTCGATCTCCGCCGACAAACTGTGACCAACACCCCCCCCCACAACAAACATTCATCATAAACGAATAAAATAAATATTTAAAAAATAAATAACAGCAGGAAGGACTGAGGGTTCGTACGCATCCAACGTGCCCGTGGCCATTTTTGATTTACTGAGGTACAAAAATCAAAAGAATAAGATGAGGCTCTACTTGGATCCWMCTCGCGTTAGCTTGTTGCGCAGCACAAATCGATTTCAAAAATAACGAAAAAATGTTGCCAGGATACCGTACAGCAACTCCGAAAAATTGCCGATGATTGAAATCATTTACATAAAAATTTCGGAATCCCGAAAACAAAACTTAATCGGCAAACAGTTGCTACTGTCGGTCGCGGTCAAGGTCAGCCAAGAATGATTCGCTCGTCGGGCGAGACCTCCTTGGCCTTGCCCTCGTTGGGGGAACCAGGAACGAGTGGGATCTCCAGCGTGTTAGTTGGCGACGCGGGAGAGGAACCCGCTCTGACCTTTGAAAGAAGCGACGGGGACGAAGAGGCCGATTGCTCATCGACCGGCCGTGTGCGATCGATTGCCGCATTGATGCCCTGCATCCAGCGCTTCATCTCCTCGCTGTCTTTGGCATGAAGCAGGAAGATTCGCTGCTGCATGTTCTTTTTGTGGCTCACTTGAAAGCAATGCTTCTTGCCTCGTGTCATATCCTGAACCAACAGTAACAAGTAAGTGGGCATTGCTACAGCTAAGAAAAAGATAGACGAATGGAAGATACGCACCCGCATAACTTCGCAACCATTGAGATCAATCACACCCTTGGGCCGCGGTGCCTGTGATGAGACAATAAGTCAACAACAATGACTCCCAGGACATGTTGGCAAGTAATCGTACCGAGGTGCTGTCATAGTAGTACAGGAGATGCTCGTTGAGCACAAAATAGCGCTTCCGCCATGTCTTGTGGATGGCGCCTTGCTTTGTCAGCCAGCCACTCAAGGTCGGTGATGTAAACGAGTCCGCCGCTCTGTACCATCCGCCATCATTAGAGGATTGTCATTTCAATGGAAATGAAGGAGCGGAAACACGCACACGTTGCCGTGTGGATCTTCACTGGCGTCGTCCTGCCGGCCCTTGTTGGCGTTCCAGAAGAAGACCACCTCTTCCAGCTTATTCAACTGCACCGGTCACACCCGTCAGTATATATGTACAACATCATCATATAATAGAACATTTTCGGAACAAAAAATATTACGGACATTATTCCTCAAAATTGGTGTATTTCCAATAATAATAATAATAATAATAATACTAGGGAGAATAAAAATAAAAAAGAAGTGTAATAATTACCACGGCGTCAGCGGTGAAGGATTTGGAGCGGTGGCGGTGGGTGCGGACGGAGTGAGAAGAGGACAAGGGCGAAGTGGGCGACGTGGGGGTCGCCGTGCCGGAGCCTGGCGAAGCCTCGGGCGCAAGGTGGTGGTTCTCCTTGTTGTTGTTGTTGTTGTCGTCGTCGTCGTGGGGTTCCTCCTCTGCTACGAGAGGAGTACTGCTGGGTTGTTGTTGTTCTTCTTCACTTGGGGCGTGGTGGTCAGTGGTGACATGAGGGGTGGTCGCCTTCTCCCGCTTCGCCTCTTTCTCCTTAGTGGGGTCGTCGTGGTCCGGTACGAGACCGATGGCCTTCAGCAGTTCCATTTTTTGAGGAGCGGATGGCGCTTGTGTGTGTGTGTGTGTGTGGATGGTGGTGTGACCGCCACACTACTACAACAACAAATAACCAGAAAGGACCAGTAGTAGCAATATTGGCAGTGAGTTCCTTCTTCAAAGGAATGTTCATCAGAGGTTTCCTCGTGTCGGGATGTTTGGTGGATTATTTTTTTCTTTTCCGCGAAACGAAATAATGATAGCGGAAATGCGATTTCTTTTGTACCTTAACATCACCCACATACCAGTCCATCAGCATCATCGTTGATGAGTGCGGCTGAAAGAAGGAAATGGCTCTGCTTGGGGAAGCTTTACTTTACATCACGTGTTGACACCGGAGCTGCCCCATCGATGCGATACAGGAGACCAGGGTTGCAATCCTTCATTTTCTCGTGATGGTGGTCACTTGTTGCTACTTCTGCCAAAGACGATCTTTCGCCCGTCTTCCTTCTGCAGTGAGAAGAAACAACAAGAAAGGCCGTTTGTTATCACTGCAGTGGCGAGTAACAATGGAGAGGATGTCCGCTTACCTCTGGACTGCTCTCTGGCGTCTTGATAGGCGTGGCCGATTCTCGGTGTGGGATGGAAGAGGACGCGCGAACGAACGCCTCCGACGCGAGGATGTTTTGAAGTACATCCTCATCGCTCGAGTGCATCCTGTTCTGCAGGTCTTGATCAATGCTATCTGTGAGTGCTGTCACAATCTTATCTTCGGCGCCACGTTTTCGCTTGGCTTCAGTGTGGTTGATGGCGGGATGGGATTCACCCTCCATGGCCTTCTCTTGCTCTAATTGGGCGGCTTCTTCGAACAGTCGTTCGTAGGTCGTCAAGTCGGACGACATAGCGCTGCTCTTGGCCAAACTTTCCTTCTCCCTGTTGCCATTCTCCCGTTTGTCGGTGCTGGAGCGCGAACCACCGTTGTCGGGAGCGCTATCAAGTGAGGATGCCGATGATGAAGATCGCACCAGACCAGAGGCCTTGGTCGACGAGCTGGTTCGCCGCGGAGCAGGACTTCCTGGCGCTAAATCCTTGCGACTATCACGCATGGGCGCAAGCATGTCCCGCACGACCTTGCCCCCTGGCCTCCTCGGTCCTGGCGAGGCTCCCGGAGGCGGAGGCGGCCCTACAGGCAGATCAGATGAGGAAGAAACACGCACTCCCCTACCACGCCCTCCCTTGTTTCTAGGCGTTGGGCTCGTGCTAGCCGGGCGAGTCGGTACAGTGGTAGCACTGCCGGCTGAGGCCACACTCTTGGGGAGAGGCTCAGCAGGAGGGTCATTAGCTGCTGAAGTTGGCGGAGCAGTGCTTGAATCCGACTTGTCCATGGAGGAACGGCGGCCGATGAAGGAACCGCCCAGTTTGAACGGCATCTTGATCATGCTGCCCTTCCTTTCGGGAGTTGCCGCGCCGGTTGCTGCTTCCTCACCGCCTGTCTCCGTGTTGTTGACCGGCTCGGAAGACTCTGTAGCGTTGCTCGTGCGCCGACCGCCAATGAAGGATCCTGCATTGATGATGAATGAGGACAGCTTCCCACTGAGCCTGCTGCCCGGCACGCCTTCCTTGTGCGTGCTGGTGATGATGGTATTCTCCTCATTCTCGTCTGTCGAGGCAACGAACAAGGGAGCATTCGCTGCGTCGGAAGTTGTCGAGGTAGCCGATGAGCTTCCATGGAGTTCGGCCTCCTTGGCTATGCTTGCCAGAAGTAAGTCCTCGCGCAAGCGCGAAGACGCTCGCTTGCGCTTGGTGTCGTTAGCGTTCAGCCTCTGTTCCTGTTCTTCTTGATCTCTCTTGTCGTCATCCTCGTGGGCACTTTCGCGATCGTTCACCGTTGCCACGGTTGCTTGCTTAGCTCGATGTTCATTCTCATCGGACTTCTTCTCTGCATTGGAGTTGGCTTCCTTCTCCTGAGAGGTCTCCCTGTCGCTGCCCTTGTGCTCCTTGCTTCTACTCCGATGCTCCTTGCGTTCGCGACTGGCCGACTTGTCGCGTTCGCTCTTCTCTCTGCCCTTCTCGCGCTCACTTTCCTTGTCCTTAGTCCCTTCCTTGTCTCCTGGCTTGCTTTCGACGTTGCGATACCTGGGCAACTCCTTGATAAGCTCCTTGTCTCGGTCGGGAGCGTAGCTTTTCCTGAACTCGCGTTTCTTGGTGGCGTCCTTCTCGTCACGCACGCCGCGGTCTCGGCTGGTGGCAGGCGCACGCAGATACAGCGCGCGATCGCTGTCTCGTCGGTCTCTGTCGCGAGCAGTGACGGGGGCCTTGAGGTGAGGTACTTTGGGAGATGTATTGGTTGACGTCGTTAGGTGTGCACGACGATCCACGAGGCTGTTCGAGCGTTTGAGGGTCTGTCCTCTCGCGTCCTCGCCGCGCGCGACCGGTCGATCCCTATCCTTGGGCAGCGCAGCGGTAGAACGAGAGAGGAAGCTACCCACGTCCCGCTGGAGGCTGGTGTTGCGCACCAGGCGGCGCTTGGGGTCAGGCTTATCATCGCCTGGTTTCTTTGTGCTGCTCTCCACAGTACTGCGCCTGGGGGCCTTCTTGTCATGGTCATGGTCTCTCTCCTTGTCCGGCTTCCTCTCGTGCGTCTTGTGCTTGTCCCTGCTATCTTTCTCCTTGTGGTCCTTCTTTCGCTTCTCCTTCTCCCTATCCCTCTCTTTGTCGCGATCTCGGTCCCTATCGCGATCCCGGTCCCTGTGCCGCTCCCGTTCCTTCTCTTTCTCCTTCCCCTTCTTATCTCTGTCCCTCTCCCGTTCGCGTTCTCGTTCCCTATCGCGTTCTCGTTCTCGTTCTCGTCCACGATCCCGATCCTTGTTCCTCTCATCCCGATCCCTCTCTCGCCCCTGGTTCTTCTTGCGGTCGTGTTTGTCCTTCTCTCGTGGCGAAGTGGAACCGCTGTGCTGCGAAGACCGGTGAGTTCGCGAAGTTGAGGAGGAATTGGAGGCCAGCGCAGAAGAACGCAGGGAAGAGGATCTCTGTGGGGTGTCTCCCTTAGCCTTGGCGTTGTCCTTCAAGGACTTGTCGTCTCGCCGACCCCCACTACTACGGCTGATGGGTTTCGCAGACTTCGAAGACGAAGAAGAGGAAGGGTGCCCTCGAGAGGTCATGCTTGAAGGCCGTGTTTGTCCTTCCACTACGGTCCCAAACGGTGGGCGTGGTGTGTTATCGCTAGGGACCTTGAATGAGTTACATTCCTTGTGAGTCTTTGTTTGCAAAATAGGAAGCTGGATACCTTTTAGGTAAGTCATCTCTGCCCGTGTGGATAATGACCACATGTATCTCAAAAATGAGGATTTGGGTTCGAAAACAGCAAACACTCAAATTTGCTTCATGTTACACTCATCCACTATAGGTGGAACTGCGGTGCCGTCCTTTGTTCTGGCGGAAAGATATGCTTCGTTGCAGCTTTTTCTCCTGCACACCACAAACACGTAAGTGCCAGCACGAGAGAGAGAGAGAGAGGCAGCCTGCGACACGAAATGTACCTGTTTTTCGAGGTCCTTGAGTTGTTTGTCGTTGTTGAAGAAAGTTTGGGGCATCCATTCATCTAGTCCCGATCGCCTCTTCTCCTTCCTCCGCAGGCTTCCGCTTAGCGTGGCGTACCTAAGTCGGTCGCTTTCCTTATCGGCCGCTTGCGCCGTCTGTTCTGCCTTCTTGGCTACATCGTACAAATCCTTCTCTGCAGGCGGCAAGAGCGATTCTATCAGCCTTTCGTGCAACATTTCTGCAAGGTGCAGAGGGAATGGAACCTGCTAGGGTAACAACGTTGGTGAGGTACTCCTCGATTGGAAGCACTTCATAGTATTTATAGTTGATCTTCTGCTCGATAGAGAAGGTAAGTTGAGTTCTCGTGATTGGTTTCATGAAGCGGAGTAACGTACTTGATATCGCTCAACTTCAGAAATCACCTTGCCTATAAGATGCATTTTTTCGAAGTTGACCTGCCCACTCTTAAGGTGTGACGGCACCTCTTCGATGAAAGTGAGATCGGCCAGAAATACAGCTGTGTTGCGCGCACGTGAGTTTCGAATACGTGTATGCCATTGTGGTCGCTTCATACCTTGGAAAGGAATGAGGGGCGGGTCGATGACATCAAGTCGATCACGGTAGTTTTTGTAATTTGACGAAGGATCAAACATGGTTTCGATCTCTTTGAGCTTGCTAATGTACTTCTTGTCTAGGTCCTGTATACCACGTGTCCATTTGAGCTGCAGACAGGTACCAAAGCGAGTATGCACATACCTTCCAAGTACTCTTTAACCGTTGCACACACCCAAGGTTGAGAGATGCGTAGATCTCCATCACGCCGTTGAAATTGTTCATTGATCGTAAATACTGGATGTACGAGGCAAGCAATTAGAGTACAACACTACATTCCCCAACATGTGACAAGGGCGGATTGATACCAACGCAACTTGAATGAACCTCGCTAGGACTTCAATTCTCATCAACGGATCTTCTGTTGTGATGATCTCGGTGGCCACCCAGAAGCACACCTGCAATGCAATGTCCATGATTCGGTTAACTTGTGGTGGACGAATGAATAAGGAAGGTTTGAGACCTTGTTAAATCGTTCTGTGAGTGCCTGCACATTTGGTGATTTGCCTTTTGTCCAGGATGAGTGATGTAACTCATTGGGCTGTATCTTCTTGAACAACTGCAGCCCATCACGTCTTAGAAAAGAAGCCAACGAAATCTTCATAAAGGGAAGATCGTACATTGTACTCAATCAGGGTCATTTGGCGAGCGACTTCCATCGGGTGTAGATCCAAAAACATCATCTTATCACTCTGCATATTTATGGGGAGTATAGGCTTCAAAGATGGATCGGCACTCTTGGGCAGTGTTTGCTGCATTTCTCTACGCAAGGGTCGACCCTCCAGTGCTTTCTGGAATGCGATTGAAAAGTCAGTTGGTTCTTTTAGGCTACTGTGGTCATGCTAAATCACGTACCCGTAAGTAAATGGCCCATTCTCGGTGCTTATCTCCTTGTTGCTCCATCAAAAACGTCAAGGATTCGAAGGCCTTTACAAGCTGCGGGTCATTGTCGAAGAAATAGTAGTGATTGTCTATCCATCGTTTGATAGTGTTGACAATCCTAAATGAACGTCCAAGGAGGTAATTAGCAGGGCCAAGAAAGCCAAAAGAGGTTGTGACAAGGGTGACGCTTACCGAGATTGTTTGGCGAGAGTTTTGCTCTCCAGAGCCTTTAGTTCCTTCGGCGTTAGGCCTGGAGGCGGTGGAGCGAAGTAATGTTCTTGTAGCTTCTCCATAAGTGTGGTAGAGTTGGTGAAGTAGGTATGAGAGAGGAGAAAAGTGTACACATAGTCTGGGCCTAAATGACCTGTCATGGATGACAGTTTTTCTTGGAGAGAGAATCGTAAGACTTGAGTGTGCGTGTGCGGAGAAAGCATGAAACGCTTACCAGAGTGGTTCGTGTCAATCAACTGGGCAATTAGCCTATCCAGGCTGCCTGCCACAATGATTCGTCGGCCATCACGCGATTCCCATCTAATGAAAGTACACTCATTAGCATCAGTCTTCACAACTGACGCTCAGAGACATACTGAATTTGGTCGTCATGAGAAGAGGTTGCGTGTGGGGATGACAGGACTTCCTCTTCAGATGGAGGTCGTGGTGACTCAGCGGCAGGCTTCTCCAAGGTAGCGATGACGGAATCAGTAGATTTCGCCATTTCGTCGTCCTCATCGGAGTCCGAGTCTGAGGTGACTTCGGGAAACTGATACAGAACGCTGTCGCTGCGAATTTTCCGTAATGCTGAAGTTGCGCGAGGCAAGTCCTGCTTTGTTGCATGTTCTGCACCCGTACGTAAGAAGAGATGGAAACCGGGGTCACGGGCTGCTTAGATGCTGCGTACCTAGCGGAACAGTCCGCTTGCGCTCAAGAGTAGACGCCATTGTGGCAACTCGCAGATTATCCGATGAGTTGACACGACGGAGGGCGCTTGGTCGTCGTCGTTCTCGTGGGCGGAAGGGCAGCCTCATTTCATCAGGTAACCCATCAGGTCCGCGAGGCCGCCGCGGAACAGACAGCTCCGCAAGTTGTAATGGGGGCGGAGGTGGAGGTGGCACTGGTATTGTGGGATCCAGCTTTCGAGGCGAAGCACTCAGAGGACTCGTGGCTCCATGAGCAGATACTGCTTTCTTTTCCTGCAACATCGGACTCGTGGAGCACCTTGCACGACGCGCTGATGTCATGAGGTATGAGCGAGGGACAGAAGTGGAACGCAGCAAGGTAAGCATATATACCATCATCAGTATCGATTGGGCTAGCCGGTGCCAGATTACGCCAGACTCTGTAGAACATCGCTTTGGTGAGGCAGCTGCAACAAGTCAAAACGGTGGGAATGTATGCACTTGTTGCGGTTCTGCGACGCTTGGATGAGGTCGGCATACTGAAAAAGTGGATTACTGACTTTGCGCTCTCCTTCAGTATTCCCTACAACAACAGTAGAGGTTCTTTTGAGGCCACTTGGTGCCAGAGTAGGAGAGCTGAGCCCTCCACTTGATGGAGTTCGCTGTGGTTGGCTCTGCATGAAATATGGGATAGAAAGGGCTCAGTTTGCTGGTTACGGCACAAGGTGCAAGTCAGATACATACTCGGCTACCGCCATGCTGAGAAAGACTCTTTAGCTCCAGGCTGAGACGCTCCTTGAGGGTCACTGTCGCCCCACCGCTCATCTAGTCACTCATCTAGAAAGGAGAGGGGAAAAACTGTATTTACCAGTTCTAGATCGGCCTTCAGCAAGAGGAGAAGGACTGCCAGCAACAAGTTCGCTATCCTGAAGCGACGGCCGCTTCTTCGTCTTCTTCCTTTTAGATGGATCAAACACTCAGAGAGTTAGAGAGGGAACAGTTTGGAGGAGATGATTGTGGGAGCGCGAGACGGCGGGTTGGTACAGTACCGGTAGACAGACATAGCGGCCAGATCCCAACAAGGCTATGAAGTCAAAATCAAATACGTCGGTGGCAAAAACGGCTTGTGGCCCTTCCTAGGCCTGCGGCGAGGAAGGGAAAGGAAGATGGTTTGATTTGCCAACAAACTTGAGACTGTTTGGTGGAAGGCTGTCCTGTTGAAAGGGTAGAGATGGGCGAGGGTTGGATGAGGTGGTTCAGAAGAACGTCGAACAGGGCCTCATACCTTCCTGCTAGCTCGAACTACGGTATGAGGGCGAAAAGGCACGTGTACCCGTTCAAGAATGGAGATCCGAAACAACCCGCTTTGGGAAAAAAGGTCAGCGCCGTGCTTCGTCTCTGATCCGCCTCTAGTCTCATGACGACCCATACCCATTGCTCTTGTCCTGCATGAGGGTTAACGACGGTGTGATCAAGCCCCATGCATGGAGTGGATGATGAGGGCACGAATTGGAAAACATTCTTGTTCCCAAGCGGTTGCTGCACGGTTGTCCGTACGCGCTACTTTAACATAAGAGGCGAGGTAAGTATGACCAGAAGGGAAGGGAACCTCGGCCTCCCGGCTGCTCATTCAGACTTGGCTTGCCCAGTTCCGGTGCTGGCTGAAGATGCAGCAGCGGCCTTTCTCTTCTCCTCGGACTCCTCTGTGAGGAGAGCAAAGTGGGCTCGATTTTCAATGAGACGGTCGTGGCATACTTTCATGTTCGGCAGCAGCTTGACCTGAAGTGGTTGAGAGGAGTTTAGATTGCTACATCCAGTCCACCTTCGCAACAACAACAAACGAGCGGAGCTGTACAAGTGATGAGTAGAGAGGCGAAACGAAGAAATCTATAAAGCCGACCACCATCTTGCCGGGAAGGCTGTTCTCCCGGTCCATGAAAGGTGACACGGGCAGGCCGACTTCCTTTTCTTTGTCACCCTATATCAGAAACAAGGTGAGTACTGTGTCGTGTACACGACCAAAGGAGAGGTTCGTATGAGCAGGACAGTTGTACTGTACCTGAGCGAAGAATTCTTCTTGCACCATTTGGGACCAGTAGGTGGCAATTCGGTAGGGGCGCGTAGGATTGGAGATGTCTGCGCTCTTAAGAATTATCTCCAGCAACAACGACCTATGCTCTCGGTTATCTCGCGTAAAGCCATCTACCATCGTGGTAAACCTAACCCCATGACAACGTTAATGCAGGGAGAACGGGAGGGCGATGAGAGGTAGAGAGACGTACTTAGTCACGATTTCTACGTGCTTCAACATGTCAGTAGCTAGGATGCAATTGACGACGAGCTTTCGTAGCTCTTTATACTCCATTTCGGACAGGCCGGACAAGATAGCAGTCTCATCCTTCCTCATGAGTAAGAATGCCCTGTATGTGCGCAAGGAGGTGAGTCGAGAAATAGAAAAAGGTCTCCGGCATCACGAAGCTTCAGTACCGCGCACAGTGGTGATTCTCGAGAACTGATCTATCGTTGTAGCGTAGGGCCAGAGAGGACGAAGTGTTGGCGAGAAAGGTGTTATTGAGTCCCGGATGCTCGAAGTCGTGACAGATAGCAGAAATGAGAAGCGCCAGGATCTCTAAGTGGGTAACTACTTCGACTGCAACAAAGATTGAGTCAAATGAGAGGGGTTCATATAAATCTAGTAGATAGACTTACCAGCGCCTCCAGCCGTAAGAACAAGGTAGCAGCAGTGCGTCACGTCAAATGCATGTCGGAAGTTGTGATAAGGATTCTTCTTCGAATATCCATTCCGGACCTCTATGAGGAAGGTCCTCAATTTTTGCTCTTCGATCTTGAACCGGTTTAGGAGATCAAAGTCCTTGAACATCTCCTCCAGGAAGAGCAAGAGTTCCTGGCAAAAAAAGCCATGTTCAGCTAACATAAAACAGACAGCGAACTTCACTATGCAGGTGAAAGAGAACGAACCTCTTCGTCATACTGCCAGACATCAAAGTCCCAGCTGCGCAACTGTGCAATTCGATCACTCTGGTCCTTGGAGCCACGAGCTGCCTCGCTCACGTGTGGCCATGTAGAAGGCGGGGCGGACGAGACCTGCCAGCGGAATGTGAGTGAGCTGCATTTCATCAGATTTCAACAGACGAGAAGGGATGCATGTACCTGCTCATCAAATACAGATTCATAGGCAAGCTCGCGGGTAAGCCAATCTTGTGTCATGGAATCCAATTGCACTCCATTCCCGCCTATGCACCGTAAACAGTCCTAATTGATCAATTGAACAAATTGAAAAGTTGCTCATCAAGTGTCCATACCTTGTGACAAGAACTTGGTAAACGCTGGTTTGTAGAGGTTGGAAGAATTGAGAGACTTGATGATTACAGACAAAGCGGAACGAACTTCCGGCGTGAGACCCTCAGTCTTCGTAATTTCGTCAATGGTACGGGTGATAACGTTGATCGGCGTTTCAACAGCTTCCGAAAACTGACTTTTAAGCGATTCCACCTGCTTGCGAAGGCCAACCAGTTCTTCATCCATGGCTTTCGATCGATTACGTTCATGAGAGAGCATGTTTGCGAATTCTTTCTCTTTTCGTTTGCGCCACACATTCTGCCATAAATTCTTGACTGCGTTGGCTTGAATAGGCTGTTGCGTGATTGATTTATTTAGAGCACACTGACACAAAGTAGCACACCAAGGTTGAGGGGGCATACCTTTATGAGATAGTCATCCGCACCTTCGCTCAGGCATTTGTACACGATGTTTAGATCCTCTGTCGCGGACATCACTGTACCACGACCCCAGAGTAAGTCATCTGTGACACGTCATCAGGCGAGAGGAGAGCGTACTGACAATCGGCGAATCGTCCAAGTGCGGTCTCTTGCGCACAGCTTTCACTACGCCAATGCCTAGGTTCCATCACCACCGCAACAGGTCTGATAAGTCGGAAGAACTCGCAGGTTTGCAAGTCAAGCGAGCTACCATCCACATCGGGCATGTGCAAATCACACAGAATAAGATGAAAGGGCTTGGAATCAATGAGCTCGATGGCCTTCCTTCCGCTCTCTACCACTTCCACGTCTGTGTAGAAACAACAACAACAACAACACATGCGTCGTCGTGAGCAGCAACCTTTTCTCACACAGCAGCACGGAAGGATTGGGTGCTTTCTAAGTACCGGTATAGCCGGTCTTTTCGAGGACCTTGCGCGCAACGAGCCGAGCGGTGGGCTCATCGTCGACCACCAGGATCTTGATTTCCTTGGGATGCCAACCCAAGGTGGACTGCATGGCGGTGTGCCGTGTACCGATACGCGTATATACGACTACCGGCGCAGCAGTGGTGGGGGTGGGTTGGTCTGGCCCTACAGGTGCTGCTGCTCCTCCTCCCTCCTATGCCCGCTGTCACCGAAGGAGGGAATACTTCTTATTCGAAGGTTTCGCGCAGATCTGCGAGAGATGATCTCTCTTGTAAGTGGTCCCGCTGCCAATTGATTTGAATGGATGGTTTGCTGTGACGATGGGTCGGTTTAAGGATGCGAGGTGATGTAGCCTGCAGCAGCAGAAGACCGTTGGACGCAGAGCAGCACAATCGATGTGTTATATATGGCTTAGGATGGAGAAGACAGTGTGTGTCTTCAGATTAGATATTTTTGGTTTATATMAATCGCAACCTGGGGCAGGTGAAGCGAAAACGATTTAGGGTTAGGTAGGGGGTGTGTATGCGGAAGAAAAGGGCTGTGTTGCCGTGGGAGGGTTGGCATGGCAACGGCCCAAAAAGAAAAGAAGAAAATAAAGGAAAAACATATTCTCACATGATTTCGCGAAATCGAAACTACTTTGGAACGGGAGCGCATGTGATGGTCTGGATAAGGGCAATATTCCTTTTGTGGACCACTAGTGCGCACGCCTTTGCTGACCCCCTTGAGGGAGGAGGAGCGCACACGATCCCCCTCTCCCAAGAATGGAGGAGAGCCCTCTTTGTGTGGCGGCCGCCTACGGCGATGCGCAAAAGGTGCGGGCCATGCTCAAGGCAGGAGCTGCCCCAAACGCACTGGTACGTACGCTGCATGTGTTGCATGATTATTCCCCGAGTAGTAAGGTATAAGTGTTGCATGACTGAAAATACACTGCCTGCTGTGGCTGCACGACACCCAGGACCGTGATGGGGTGCGCCATTTTCCCTTCTTGCTGTTGCGTTCTGTTTGGTGTGCCGTACTCACTGCTTCCTCCTTGCGTGTTCTCGCGCTTTGTGCGCTCTCACCTATGTATATCCCTGATGTCTTCGCCCCACGTGCAGTTCACGGTTTGTGGCCTCCTATCTCTTCCGTCGCGGTAGAGCTTGCACACTCACATGCGATTCATCTTCACGCGCAGGCGCTTATGAGGGCTTGTCGGCAAGAGCACGTGGAGGTTGTGAGAGTGTTGCTTCGGCATGGTGCAGACCCATCGCTGCGTGTACGTCGTTGAGTTGAGTTCTTGCGTGGTGTGAAGCTCTTCCCCAGCTAAGCGACACGATACGTGTATCACGGATGCAGCACAAATTGGGCCAAACCGCTCAGGACATGGCCGGTCACAACGAGGAGATCATTGACCTGTTGAGGCGAGCAGAAGGCACGTTGCTCCCTTTGCGAGATTGTGACCGGTGGTGCTTTACTCACGGTATTAGTTCTCACGCTTCAGATCCGCAACGAGGCGAGAAGCTATCGCGGAGCACGTCTGCTCGTCGTGGCAGTGACACGGGCAGAGACAGGGAAAAGACTCTTAGGGCCCGTGATCATAAGGAGAAGCTCGCGGCCAGTGAAGGAAACCAATTACACCATTCCAGCGAGCACAGGCCTATCGAACGTTCCTCGAGCGCTCGCCATCAACGGGGAAAGAGTATAGACGAGAAAGATCACAGAGAAAAGGACAAAGATAACAAGGAGAGGGACTCGCCAAAGGACAGAGATCGGAACCGAGAAGCTTATCGTGACAGAGAAAGAGAGAAGGATAGGGAACGAGACAGAGAACACGAATCGGAGATGAGGGAAAAGGATCGGGACCGAGAGCGAGATAGGGACCGAGACAGGGATCGAGACAGGGAGAGAACTCGCGATAAAGAGAAAGATCGCGAGAGGGATCGAGATAGGGAAAAGGAGAGAGATAAAGAGCGAGACCGCGATGGAGAAAAGGAAAGAGATAGAGGTAGAGAACACGACAGAGAGAAGGACAAGCACAGGCGGGAGAGGGGCAAGATGGACGAAGGAAACGGCTCCCGCCGAAAGGAGGGGCGAAGTGGAAGTCGAATCAAAGGCGAATTGCTGGTAGGGGAGAACGGAACCAAGCGTGAACGGTATATTCATCTCTCTTATCTGGATGTTTTCGTCTCCTATCTTACGTAAGTGTGCACTCCGATGTCGCAGCGCATCCTCAGCAACGCCGACCATCGTGACGAGCCCTCCTCCTGAGCGCTCACCTCGAGTAGAAGCTCAGGCTGAAAGCGACACAGTGAGAGATCGAAGAAAGTCTCCCCGACCTGACGTCGAACCTCTCGGTTCCCCTTCCACGCACAGACCCTCTGCTCGGACAACATTCAGCTTATCCTCCACGAGTATCAGCACCAAGAGTGGCTTGGCCACGTTGTCAAGTTCCGAAGATGCCCGCCAAGGAAGTGATTCCACACCCAACAGCCCCTATCGCGAACGGACCAGATCGCGATCGGATATCTCGTTCAAGCCCGCCACTTCACAACCACCAGCCGCACCTGTGGACGCACCTCCCTCCAGCCAAGGTGCAGACAAAGACGCCCCGACGCCACAAAACCCCAAGGTGGTGCAGCCGAACCGCGACGCGGACAAGACAAGGGAGGCCATTGAGCGTCGGCGGAAAGAGAACCAAGCAGCCCGTTCAGGTCGTGCCCTAGAGGCGATAGACCCTCGAACGATCATATCTCCAGCTGCCCCGCCTGCTGAGCCGGATCAGGAGGCTGGTGCAGCCGCAGGGCCTATGAGTGAGGATGAGAAGCTATGGAAGCGTCAAGTGATGCGGACCCTCAGATCGCGCACAATTAGCACTCTTCTTAGCGGTAGGGAACCTCTGGAACATGCTGGAACGTTCTCTTCTGATCTTTGAAACAAACAGGAGCACAACTGCGCGCAATGGGCATCGAAAGCACTGAAAGCTTAAAGGAGGTACAGCACGATGATCGATGCGACTGGCGTAGTTCCTCATGCATGTGTTGATCGGTGGTTAGGACCCTGAGAGAGAAGCCAAGGCGCAGAAACGGGCACTGGTGGTGAAGGAGATTGTTACCACAGAAAACAATTACAAGAGGGACCTGCTGATCATCACGGATGTACGACTCTCCGAACTTCGGAGTGGGTCGAGAATCTTCGTTAATCACCTGCAACAATAGTGTTGGAGAGCTCGCTTACAGGAGTCCGGCCTAGTCTCCGAATTGGATGTAAGCAGAATATTTGGTAATGTTGATGACTTGCTTGTCCTTTCTGAGGTACCAAAGCTGCAGATGTTGTATTGCTGCATCGCTGTACCTAATGACGTGCACATCCACCATGCAGGAGGTATGCAAGGAGATGGAAGGCATTGACTTGCTACCTTCGGAGCAACAGAATGTCGCAGAGCGATTCACACGCTTTGTACGCCCACTACGATTTACCCTTTAAGTATACAGCTGCCTCACGAAGCTTGGTTCTATGCAGATCGACTACTTGCGACTCTATATCAACTACTGTGCTAACCACAATCTGGCCTTGAACAAGGTCCGGGAGCTGATCCAACAGAACTCAAAGATCGAAAGCTTGATGGCGGTATCCTTCTCTTTTTTCATTCATAAATAATGCAGTTCCCACCCACAGGAATCCCCCCCTCCACAGGAGGTTCAAAATTTGCCCGAGTGTAAGAACCTCGATCTGAAGTCCTTCCTCATCAAGCCATTGCAGCGCGTCACTAAATATCCGCTTCTCTTCAAGGTACCCTCAACACGTTATACACTTGGCTGCTATCCCCACTCATCAATCCACTACAGGAGATTGCCAAGAACACGAGCGAAAGCCATACAGACTTCCAACAGATGAGACTCTGCCTGGAGAAACTTCGTGCGCTTTCTTTCATCCGCGTGTTGTGGTCGAACCGTGGTGGTAACAAACAACTGTGTGTAGGTGGTATAATGGAGGAGATCGATGAACGTACCATGCAGACAGAATCCAAGTACGTCCTTCTTTTGCTGCAGGAACGATTCATACCCAATCCAGAGGAGGTACGTTTGTGCTTTCTCCCCCCCCCCTTACGATGCTCGCACTAACCTCGAATGAATCGTGTATTACAGCCCGGGTTCACGCTATCACATCCAAGCCGTATGTTCCTCATGGAGGAGAGATTCGATAAGGTAGAGGTGGACAAAGGGCAGACCTACAAGCCATGCCAGCTATTCTTATTCAACGACATGCTGCTGTTCGCCCTCCTCAAGGGGAAGATACGCAAGAACAAGAACGAGGGCAAGTACAGCAAGGTGCTCTCGATGGATCTGCGGCAGATGTTTGTGCTTGAGGAGGACAAGGGATTCCAGGTCGTATCAACGCTCAACGACAAGACCAAGGTCACTGTCTTCACTACGCTCCCAGACCAAAAGACACGCTGGGTAGAGAAGATCAATGCCATGGCCAAGGCACTGTACAGGAAGGACTTTGGCAGCGACGATACCACCGAGTGAGCTCGCGACGATGAAAGGGCATTCAAAGAATGTAATCACCATTTACCGAAGCAATTTTCCATTTTGGGACAAATAAAGGAAAATGAATAATTAACAATTTTCCTCATTTGGTGTAAAAACGCTGACRCACACAACACCCCCCTCCTCTTCTCTAGACCTCCCCTTCTCGTGCGTCCACGTGAACCCTAACCCTCTCCTCTTCTTGGCGGCTCTTCACCACCTGGTGCACAGCCTCTAAATCGCCCACGCGTGCCGCGCACACCCATTTCACAGTAGGGAGGGGGTGTTGGATGATGATGAAGGCCAGCGTCGACGTGGCCCCAGCAACACCGCCGCCCGCAGGAGGGCTAGCGGGTTTGGGAGGGCGAAGCCCGGGGCCGGGAGGGGCCGCAGGAGGGATGAACACGAAACACCTTCACCGCGTCATCGGCGACATCGTGGCCGAGAACACGGCCTCCCAGGGCCAGGGCGAGGCCAAGCGCAAGCTCGACAAATACCTCTCCAATCCCCAGACCATAGACATTGGTGAGATACTCCCCCTTTTTGATTCCATCTCTTTTTTTTTTTCAAATCTCTCCTTTCCTGGCTACGGTCTTCATCATTCTCTACATAAATCATTTCTTTACACAAATTTTGTTGCATGGAAGATACGTGTAGAACGTATCAATCAATCTGTCCTCTAGCCACGCTACTATGATGGATCGCGTAGCGCAAAAAAAAAGTTGTTTTTGAATTTCGTTTTGCATTAACAAACATGACGGATAGATATACCGGGTACAACCTGGAGAATTATTGGCAAAAAGCAAAAAGCAGGAAAAACTAAATCATTTCATTATTTGATGTGGAATGGCAAAGGCTAACGACGCGTCCGGGTGTGCAGTCTACGAGAAGATCATAGAGCGTGTTAACACCTCCAAGTCGCAGAATCAGCAGGTCGGTGCCGTCGTGGTTGTACAAGGGCTGAGTTCACCACACTCATACTTTATTCACCGCAATTCAGGTGCTGACGTTGACAGTGAAGCTGCTGAAGACTCATCTCATCAACAACGTGCCATCCAAAGAAGTCTTACACAAGCTCGATCAGTTCTGTATATCCGTTAAGAGTGACAATCCTACAATTTCAAAGGTAGCCCTTATCGCGAATAATGCATTTTTAAGGAGCAAATTTGAACTTACGCTTCGGTGTCGGTGAATTTAGTCGATCCAATTTATTCGCAATCTCATCAAGAAGCATCTCTCGCCCCTCAGCAAACTTAGTGGATCGGGAGGCAGCGACTCCAAACCACTCGCTGTCGTATCCGGATCTGGTACCATTTGACGAACGCTCTTCGCGCTATGTGCCTTATCGCTAATTTTCGCATCATTCCTCCGCAGTTGAGCTTATTAATCCAAAATCGCCCGCCGTGGAGAAGCATGCCCAAGGGCACGGGAGGTCTCAATCGGTGCAAACGAAGCGAAATGGCACTCTCACCGTAAAGGAGGGGGAGAATGAGCTGTTAAAAAGCGGGGAGGGTAAGCTACTGGGAAGCGGCGAAAACAAAGCTAGTTCCGATAACAGTCAAGACCTCATTGCGGACTTCCTTGCCCTCAATGCCTCGCAGTGCGATGATACCCTTCCGAGTATGTTTCCACCCACCCCGTTTCTCTGAGCTATTTGACTGAAATCGTTGCTCGAACAGTCGAGGATGTAAGCCTTGCATCCACCCTCGTATTCGGCGGCCAGTTTCGCCGCTTGTCCACCAGTTCTGGACAAAAGGGTACATCTAGCCACATAGCAAGGAAGGAAAAGATAAGACGCTGACCTTACGTTTGCACGTTCGATGCAGCATCCGATGTTTCCGACGATTTACGCATTCATGACTCTGAAGCAATGCGCAATCATATCCAGACTGTAGCAACAGCCAAGAAACAGTACATTGTTGCATCCCTACCAATGCAGGTGTCTGCTTACGCCAACCTTTAGGGAGGAGCAGCAGTTATATAAACAGGCAGGGCTTGTTACCCTCCGCAGGAAGGGTGTACAGTTGTTTCAGTATATCTACTACAAGGACCAGCAGCCTCTCTCTCTACCTCCTGATGTAATCTTCTCTCTCATTGGCACTGATAGACAGAGTCTCATACAATGTATGTAGGAAATGGAGCAAGTAATCAGCGCAGTTGTCTCTTCGCCGCAAGAAGATCATGAGAGTTGTCTTATTGCTTCCAAGATTCTCATCAAGGTATCTCTCCACACAATATAATCATATCCCGGCTCTTCGACTCATCACATTTGCCTCGAATACAGCTTCTGGTGGACATGTATTGTGCTGACGGTGAAGCGGCTTCTCGATTACTGCTGTCCCTCCTCTTCGAAATGCTGGATAGCGCGCAAACTCACACCAAGGTTTTATTTCTTCTCATACGATGCATTTGCTATTTCTCCCAATGTCAACCACGTGCTAAATTGAGAGCGGATTACAGGTCCATGCGTTCAATTTACTTTGGAATCTGTCTATCCACATGAATCTTCTCGAGGAGATTGCTGTGCTCCCTGAAGAAGGAGGTCAGGACTCCTCACTAGTTTTCCCAATTGGTTGAATGACCATAATTCCCTTCAAACCGATACACAGGCGAGGAAGCCGGACGTAACACGGACGCCTACAAACGCATCCAAGCGATTCAGGAAGATCTGTTTGCTGTGGTCAAGGAAATGCTTCTTCATCTGTACCACAAAGCTGAAGAAGAAGAAAAGGTTTGTGGTGCTGAAACCATGGCGATGTTTGCAAGGTTCACAGTGTTCTATGTAGGTATGGTCAGCGGCCCTGAACTGCACCCTCTTCTTCATAACCAACCAGGGACGTGTAGAACGACCTAAGTAAGCTTCCCTTCGTCTGTAAATGGAAAAAGAAGCTCTCATCTGATGCGTCCTCACCCTCAGGTTGTATTCGCTGGACCCTCGAATTCTGCCTACCATGATCTCACACATTGAAACTCTCTCGGACGAGATGTATAGACAACTCATGCGTTGTTTTGTCAACACCCTGTGCGTACCCTTGGCTTATGTGCTCTTGATGATGTAAATGAGTGACACTCCTGCTCTTCGTGTAGTTACGCGGATAAACAGGAACCGAATATCAAGCTCCTTCTTCGCGCATGTCCCGGTGGCATATCTTGGGTTATTCATCACTACACTCGCTGCCGGTCTGATGTTGTGCGAGGCAATCTTTTTACTGTTATTTTTCATTATATACTGTACAAACTCAAAAGGTACCGTTTACAGCCATGCCTTACACATTGTCTTAAGGACGGGTCTTACACTCATACTGTTACTGGCAGAACCATGAAGCAAAAGACAGCAATGATACTTCAGTTGCTTAGCTCGGTGCATGCACCGCTTTACTTCACACAACTGTTCAAGGCGCCACCACCCAATTTTGTGAAGGATTTTATGACCTTCATGCAAGACCAGCTACAAATAGCCCCTTCCTTCAATCCGCCCTCTTCTTCTTCTCCTTCTTCATCAGCCACGTCATCCGCATCATCGTCCGCAGCAAATTCCACCGCCACAACTCCGCCTAACACTCCTCACCAGTCTGCCCAATTGACACCGCCTGCCTCTCCTTCTTCGTCTCTTTCCTCTGCCCATGTTCCTCTTACGATTTCAGTACCATCTACCCCAACATCATCTAACCCAGCATCCTCGGCCTCCTCTGTTCAGTCTACAGCGTCTCTGCTTTCGTCTGGCAATAACCCCGGAACTCCATCAGGCATCTCTGGGTCATCATCTTTACCGGCTTCTCTATCTGCCGTTGCGATATCCAAGCTTGTTGAAACCAAGCTTCTTGAGATGGTTCTCGTAGCTTTCCACAAGCTCGCCACCGAGCATCTCAAGGTACAATATGTACTCTCGGGAGCTGTTACCACCCTACTGCCGCTCATTTTTGCTACTAGTTGGAACCAGAATATGCTAGCAAACTACACGAAGTCGCCAAGCTGGACTCTCCTCGAACAGTAGCAGCTCATCTTAAGGTTCGCGCATATTGTAGCTCACTCGAGTTAGCAAGCTGGCGATTGACATTTGTGCTACAGGGACTCATGGATTTATTACATTCGACGAAAGAGAGCGAGCGCTGGCAAGGCGAGGTGAGCTGTTGAGCATAGTTGAGATTGTGGAACAGTCACTAATTATACTGTTTGTCGTACGCAGTTGTGGTTGTCCGAGCTCCTTCAGCTCATAGAGGTGAGGAAGAGCCCGCTTTCCGATCCCCTACAGGTTCCAACTCTCAGTGCTTATGTAATCCAGCTTATTTGTGACTAATATGTCTCTGCTCCTTAACTGAAACTTAGGCGTCTGTAAGGGATGTGTTCCATGGCCTATTATCTTCACAGAATCCACAAGTCCGACGAATCTACTCCTCCATTACAGAACGTCTTCTTCTTTCCATGAAAGCGCAGGCATGCCTCCCCGCGCGTTTTGTCCGCCTAACAAGTTGTAATTGTACTGACAGTTAGAATTGCTGTCATTCCTACAGCTAAGGGAACCAATGAGAGAAACAGGTCTCAATGATGTGTTCAAACTGCTTAACGATAATATTGGACGAGTCGTCGCGTCAGGCGAAAAAGATGTGGCAAACCTATTATTCGTGCTTGACATTCTCTTCAACGTTATCACTTACAGGACAGGTACCGAACTTCTGATATTGTATGTTCTTGGGCTGGGGTCAGTCAATAACATATCCGATTCCAGATCTGGCATCAGTATCAACACACACTGCAGAGGAGATGTACCTGGACAAGGGTGGGGATCAGTACAATGAATTCTTGTGTGGCAGGATATCTGTATCACATCAGCTTCTCAAGCGTGTGGACATCAATCTTCTCGTCTATCTTTCCATCCACTTGCCTCGGTACGTAACCTCTCTAATAATCCTGGTATTGGTGCTGCTAACTCGTGTCGTACTCTTGCACCAGCTCGAACCTCATAAATTCGGTTAACGACGCCAAGGTAACTACGCTCATTATGATCATCCACAAGTGTACCAAAGAGAACGAGGCCTTGGAGGCCATCGGTGGCGTCTCCTTCTTCAAGAAGCTCCTCGTGGAAACCAATCCACAAATCGCCTAGTACTGCCCCTCCTTCTCCTCGTGCAGAGTACAATGCGCTGACGGTTTTGTGGCTACAGTCATGCGTCGCGGTTTATCATCGAGCAGCTGCGACGCGAGAGACCGGAGCAGTACCAGGCCATCTTCAAGCAGCTGCTGCAGAGAGCGCAAGTGACGAAGGACGACAAGCTGCTATCAAATTACTACCTCCAGGTCATTTCCATCATCGAGATGAACACCCAGCACAACAAGGCACTCGGCACAACGCGCCGCACCTCCCGCCCCCCGCTTTCTTCCGCCCTCACCACGAGGAAAGGGTGAAGTGTTCCCCTCCTCGTGGGAAGAGAAGAGAGCACGAACCGTCACGGAAATGCTATTTTGTTGAGCAGCCCAAGCATTGTTCATGGATGAGAGCGGTGGAAGGGTGCACAAGCCGAAAGAGCAAATCCGATCACAAAATCTTCTTCTGCTGGAAGTACCTCTTGAGGTAGTAGATCTGCCACGCTCCCACGGCCACCATCGTGATCACCGAGAAAACTGACAGCCAAGCCACACGGCTGTTCGTAGACTCTGAAGGATGAGCACATTAGTGTACAATTCAAGAGAAGGCGACAGCAGAATGAATTGCGGGGATTTGTACCATTTGTATCGCGCATCCGCTCTTCCCTCCTCCTGAGGTACTTCAGATCGTTCAGAACTTCGGCAACACCGTCCTCAATTTTCCTCATCTCGACCTCCAACTTGGACAGATTCTCTTTGCCGGCCAGCTAGCCATCCCCACTGGTGTTACTTACCGTGTTACTGACCCTAAGGTGAGCATAGCACATTACCTCGCTGTAGTCCTTGGCATCAACGCCTGTTTTTACTTCGAGAGCTACGCGGCGGGTAAATCCATAGGCCAGGCGCGCTGCGAGAGGCAGTGAGTTAGAATGTACAACAACAACACACGACCCTTATGACAAACAGGGCCTCGGCAGCAGCAGGCGCGGGTTGGCGTACTCTGGTCGGTGGCATCGGTGAAGCAGAACTGGAACTCACCTCCATTTTCGGTGGTAAAGGAGAAGTGCGCTTGATCTGCGTCCTTCTCGAATACCACGCCTCCCCTTGGATCCACAATCTGAAGTGGCACCGCACAAACAACGAATGCAGAGTCACCACCAATTTTACTGCAACGAACAACAAGAAAATATAATTTACTGCCAGTCTGTTTGTTGCCATACCGATTTTTTGAGGATTCATTTAGCACAATATAAAAACGAAATATTTGAGTTTTGAAAAAAACAAATAAGAAAAACAAAGAGGATCTCTGCGTACGCGGAAGCGGAGGCGAAGGGAGGGTTGCTGCTGTTCGACAGAGTAGTTGCCTATGACCAGTATGTCCCGACTCAGCTCTTCGGTGAGGCAGCGTTCAAGATTGGGGCTCACATCAAATTTAATCGCAGTCGCCCCGCCCACGAGGGCCAGCAAACCCACCACCCCCATAACCAGCAGTCCCATGAGCACAGCCCTTCGCTCCATCTTATGTGCGCGTGTGGTGTGTCCTACGGTGGTGGCAAGATGTCTGGCTCTCACCGCTACGTCGTCCTACAAAAAAAAAAGGACGTGACGTGGATGTACAATCAATGATTTCCCTGAATTTTCATAAATATTAGAGAAAATATTTTCCGGCAGTTTCCCTTTCATACATAAGATTCCCATCTAAACAGGTGTGTTGTGCTTTCTACTCAGAGTAGAACGCACTTCTTTTCGCTCTTTGGTTTTGATGGGCCTCTGATGAGCCCTTCGCATACTCGCACCGCGGTGTCGAACACAGCCTGCAATGCACATCAGCCGAAACACGTGGCGCGCAGAGCTAAAAAGAGGTCTTGCACGCACCTTAATTCCATTCTTGGTGATTGCCGAACATTCGAGGTAAGCCAAAGCCTTGATGGTGTCCCGCAGCTCTTTGCCCTGTTCGTAGGTAACCTCTTGACGCCCATCCTCAAGTTGACCCACCGTACCGCGGAGGTCTTCCTTTGTACCCACAAGTATGAGAGGTGTACCCGGGCTGTAGTGCTGAGCGTAGACCATGAGGTTAGGGACACTCGTTCAGTTAGTTTCTGAACTTGAGTTAGATGAGGTACCTTGAGCTCCGGGATCCAACGCTCTGTTACGTTCTTGTACGTGATGGAATCCACAACCGAGAAACAGACTACAAAGCAGTGCACATTCACGTAACTGCACAACAATTTCTTTCGTTGATGATGGATCGAAAGAAAGGACAACGATGCCCAGAACAACACCTACCTCATAATGCGGATTCGGTCGTACTCCTCTTGTCCTGAACACGCACACAATCATGACCACATTCCACACCATCACACACGGACGAGGCTGATATTAAGATACATGTATCCAAACCTTGAACGCCGTTGAGCTGCAAGAGTCCTGACACGCACCTGCCGTGTCCCACAAGGAGAGTTTGACAACCTTGGTTCCTATGTCAACTTCTGTGATGTAGTTCTGCTCCCACGACCGCCACCATCATCGTCAGCCCAACTCGACATGCACACACGTCTCGTGAGGCTACAGCAAGAAGCACTCACCTCGAAGATGGTCGGGGCGTAGACTGGATCAAACGGCTTCCCACTGTACGCCTGTCAGGTTCGCACCCCCCCCCCAAACGATCCCCAAACCAGAACAGACCCACACGCGCGGTTGTTTCGTCGCGTCACCAGGTAGTAACTTGGCATAAGTGGCGGGGGTATTGGCAGGTACCATGAGGAGGCACGTCTTTCCCACCGCTCCGTCCCCAACTGCGAGTGCCCCCGAAAATGAAAAGAGAGATTAGAAATAAAAAATGAAAGCGATGGTATGGTTCGTTGATGATGAGTGCAGGCAAGTTGAGAAGATGGAGAGGAGAGAAAAAAAGAATGCACCCAATCTACGTACCAACGACCACCTTCTTCACGTCACTCATGAGCGCCTTGTCTCGCCAGCACAAGTCTTTTGTTTTTCTGCCCTAAATATCTCCCTCTTTTGGTACAACAGCTATAAAATTGTTATTTACTTCTTTGTGGTTTCATAAAATTGGGGAATGTCACTTCTCTTCGGAATTATTCAAAACATGCAAGGCATTACGTGATTGGTTCCTGATTGAACACATGAAATTTCGATATAGTCGGCAAGAAAACGAAGAGGAAAAACAAAAAAGAAAAACAGCGAGGCACACAAGCAGAGCTTCTCTACCGTACGCCTGTGGCCTACCTCATGTCGCGGCGTCCGGCCACTCGCCGGGTGCGTGTTGCCTGCCTTGTTTTAAAGTGATTTATCTTTGGCAGTTTTGAATTGATTTTGAAAACATTTTTACCCTAAACAAGGGGCCCGAGGGAGGGACGAAGGCGGAGGGCAGCAGCAGCCAGGTACCCGCCGCGACGCACACACGAGGACGGATAACGCGGAACTACACAGAAGCGTTCGTGGCGCGGCGTGCTCTGTTTCGTGAAGAGACTAAGCGGCGCATGGCCCACATCGCTGCTCGCAAAGCCAAGGTACGCGTCCTTCCTGCAAGCAACTGCTCAGGACGAACTGCTGTGGGGGCAGGAATGCGTGCTCACTCACGCACGGTTTGTGGGAGGAAATGCAGTTGGCCTTTGACAAGCGGGCAGAGATGGAAGAAAAGAAGAAGCAGTCCTCTTGGACCGCTTCACTCGGTTGGGGTCGGGTACGATGCATTCGTGCAGCTTACGTGTGCGCATTTCCTTTCGCCCTGACATTCATCAATGTTTTGGGGGTTCATCTAGCAAGCAGACACCTCTATTCTGCCTGTTGCTGATGAGAGCGATGGCTCTACTGCTCCGAACTGCCGCCTTTGCGGGTACCGATCTCATGTACCCTACCCCACCACGCTTTATCTCGCTTACGCAGTGTTGAGCAGAGCAAGCTTTCGAGCACTCGTGAGGAAGCGGTACAAATGTCCTTTGTGTGAACTCCATGTATGCGGCAACTGTTTCAACCAAAAGATCCAGCTCGATCCGGTCATCTTTACGGATCAGCCCAGTAATTTCCCCTCTGTGCTGTGGTGCGCAAGTTAACGAGATTGACTTAGACCTCGTATTCAGTAACTGAATGGATTTGCAAAGCCTGTATGGCTCTAGTGCAAGAGGAAGAGGAGCGCGCGAGTATTGCCAAGTATGCCACACTTCGTGATGTAGTAGAAAGTTCATGTCTCATGAGATTTATGTGCAGAGCCATCGAAACTGCGTCCGAGCAGCCTATCGTGTTTTATCATAACGTTGTTATGGATGTGATACGCACGCTTTCTCGACATCTTCCACGTTACGAAGCCAGCGTACAATCTGCCGATTCGGTCGCAGACTGCCAAGTAATTCTTCTCCTTTTAAAATTTCTACCCACTGTCCATTAGTAATCCGCTTGGTTGAACCGCACCCATCTAATCCAGGAAGCTGGCAAATTGGAAGCGGGTTTGGTGGAGCTGTTCAAGAACTTTGATATTGGTGTGAAGAAAATAACTGCTATGAAGTTTGAGGACGAAAAGGCACTTGCTTATCTTGTTGCATGCTTAATCATGTGCAAACCTTACTAAATGCGATTGGTGATGTTACTCTATCCTTAGAATCTACGTTTGCAGGCGAGCGTCAAAATGGCGCTGATAGGATTTTTGCAAGACAACTTAGCTCGATTTCGTACACTACAAAACGTACTTGCTTAGTATGATTTATCGTCAGCAAGGGTTATTTGGTAACAACAACGCTCCTTATACGGTGTAGCAACGGAAGAGCCTGCTGGAGCAATTTACTGAAGAAGAGAAAACGGGGAAGAGAAAACAGAGGAGACAAGGTCAAAGTGACGCAGGAGAAGGTATCCCTCAACTCGCTCGTATGCTCGATGAGCGAATAACCATATTGTGAACCATATTCTCAACAGGACCTTTTATAACCACTATCGATCCGGCGATGTCTCCAATGGTATTCCTGTCCAGTAGAATTTACTTCTCTCGTATACTCAACATCATATGTTCTCGCAGGCGGGCACCAAACTTACAATCACAGGCACAAACTTTAAGTCTAACACACGAGTGAGTATATCGGGCGTGCTCTGTCGCATGAAATTTATGGGTACTAGCCATCTCTTCCTTTTTGACAGTGCAAGCAGTTAACCCAGATTTGGATTCAAATGCAGGATCAGACCGTCTGATTGTGTACAGTCCTCCTCTCGACTTGGAAGGCCTTAAGGATATTCAGGCAACTAATCCTTCTGGAGAATCCCACAAGCTAGGTATGTAAAAGACTCTCAGGCCCTGCATCATCTCACATGGACTGTGAGTTACGTATAGAGTCCGTTTTACTTTACTCTGATGAATATTTCAAACTTGCCGAGGCCAGCCGACGTCAAAAGACTCCGGTCAACAATTCAAATGGAAACAGTCGCACAGCTACCAATGGCGATTCCTCTATTTCTTATGAACCTTCTAATGGCGCTGCGTCTCTGGCGATTGACGACGTCGTAGATAGCAGCACAGTCCCAAGTACCGCTACCTGTAATCCTCGCATGTGCCTTGCTAACGTTTTCCTTTGCAGCGGAAGAACCCATCATCCGGCTCATCCATCCCGCTATCTGCCCCGTTGGCGGCGGCACAGTACTGCGCCTCACCGGAAACAATTTTTGCAGTCAATCTGCGGTCCGTATCGGAGGCAAGGAAGCACAGATCATTAGATTTGTCGACGTTAGCTCTAAGGGTACATATAGATCGCATGAGCTGTTTCTGAGGTCAGGTCCGGTCTGATCGTGATTTTCCCTTTCCCCATCAGGTGATTCTTCCTCGCAACAGTTAGAAGTCCGGTCACCGAAGCTGGATCAGGTCGGCTTTCACCCTGTGGAAGTGCTCAACCCCGGCGGCAAGCGCTGCCGCCTCGACGACGTGTTATTCTACACGGATGATCCCGCCCTTCTAGCGCATGATGACAATTCTAGATCATCGCCGAAAGCAAAAGAGGATTCTCCGTCGCTTTCTTCATCAGCAGTCCGCCGCGTGAGTGGCTTTTTTTCGCGCTCAAGCCTCAGCTCTTCGACCTCATCTACAGCCGTCTCAAGAAAAGAGAAGGACCAAGACAGCTCACCACCGCTTGAATCTCCATCGGCGCCAGTACTTCGGACAGCAAGCGATACCATAAGTCTTTACTCCAGTGGCCGTAGCTCTGCGGGAGACTTCCATGACAGTGGCGGCATCAATGCCGGCACACTGCGGATGAGCCGGTCAAGCACGGCCCACGTTGCGCCACGCCAGCCTTCCGTTTCCTTGACCACCCTCACCCTTCCGAGCCTTACCGACGAAGTCAATGACGGAGGCGCCACTCTTTCCGGTGCAACTGGTACAGCAGGATTTTCTCGTAGGCCACACGCGGTGCAAGGCCACACGCGCTCGGTGTCGCTTGATCACACAGCGTTCTCCGGCCGCATACCTGCTCCTCCCACTATCCGCGATGGCGGGGAAGCGCGCGCAGTGGATTTGGGCAGCGGCGGCTACTTCTGGAACGTGATAGACAGCGATACCTCCACGCCCTCGTCATTTTCCGCTTCATCATCGTCGGGTGCGCCAACTTCCACTGCTTCTCACCGATTGCGCTGGGGCACTAAATCGTAGACCTCTTGTACATACGCGTATACGTAGCCATCACGCCATGCTTGTAGAGATTGGTTAGGGTTAAAATCGGTTGGTATTGCCACACCGAGTGTGTGATGAATTATACACTGGAGAGCATTTTTTTGGACTCCTTGGCCTTCTTGCTCTCCTCCGTCTTGGATTTGTCTTTGCTCTCCTTCTTGCCCTCCTTCTTCTTTTTGCTCTTCTTGTCCTTTTTTTCCTTTTTACTTTGGTCCTTCTTCTCCTTGGAATTCTTTCGTTCCCTTTTCTTCTCTCGCGAGTCGGTTGATGATGGCGTAAGCGAACAGTCCCTCGCAGATGTGGGTTCGTCGTCTTCGCGTTGCGAACTGTCATCATCTTTGAGCGAGGCCGTGTCCTCACTCTCAGGATCCGACGCCGCGGGCCACGATGAGAGAGCCAGCGACGATGTGGGTCGCTGTGACTGCCGCTCGCCTGAGCCCTCTGCTCCTACCGTTGCCATTCGCTCACGTTCATCTTCCTCGCGCTGCTTCTGCCGCTCCCGCTTGATGAGCTCTACCGTATCGTCGGTGAGTGAGAACGAGAATGTGTATGTTCCGGCTGAAGAACTC
Source organism: Acanthamoeba royreba (assembly GCA_000826365.1). Taxonomy (NCBI): domain Eukaryota; phylum Discosea; order Longamoebia; family Acanthamoebidae; genus Acanthamoeba; species Acanthamoeba royreba. The sequence goes on along the minus strand of CDEZ01023202.1, from coordinate 3,329 downwards.
TCCTTCGCGCTTCGTACTCGGTTAAACTCCCCTACCTGGAAAGCAAGCGAGTTTAACGCATATACAATAACACGCAGCGAGGTTCGCCGGCACGAACCTCTTCAATGACACTGAGATGATTTTCAAAATCGGTGAACACTTCTAATACTTGCTCTTGCGTCATTGTACAGTCTCGGACCTAAATTATCATTGTTAACAGCCACAATTTAAAACTACGCCCAAGTGATCATTGACGACAGTAGGGAGGTCGGAACTCCTACCTTTTTTTCGTCGATCATGTCTTCAAAGATATGGCGCATTGAGGCCAGCTTTTCTCCATACCGCTCTACGAACGATCGCAGGATCGCGTCGGCGCACTGCTTAGGAAGCTCCAACTGCTCGACATCACCGGTGAAGACGATCAGGTACGCCATGAGCAGGCTTAGAGGGCTTACGTGGCACCTTATCTCCAATCTCGTGGAAAAGACCCACCACCACGTGATCCGCCTTGGCGAAGACACAACGGATACGCGGCTTGCGTGAACGCGGCGTCGCCACCATCGGCTGCACAGCGAGTATGAGTGTGATCCAGAAACAGCAGCGGAATGGCAGGCGTGTACTCGTAACCCGGCGCCGCCAGAAGCACGCTTGGCTTTGAGAGAGTAGAGGTCGTGTTGCGACCGCCGTCGGCCCTCGGGCGGAGGGTCAAACAAGACATAGTTGGTATCTGTGCCACAGTCCCCAGGGACCGCCAAAGTGAGTTGCCAGTTTTCTTCTACGTCCTCATGTGCAAGTGATTATTTCAAAAAAGGGGCCGCGTGCAACTCCTCCTGATGATTGGAATCCCTTTTTTAAATTGAAAATCAATTGCTCAAAGAAAGGTTAACCTCTTATTATTAAAAAAGTGGCTATATTTATGAAGTTGTTGGGGAGGGGAATATTGAAGAAACCAACAACCGCGTAGGAGGGATTTGATGCCTTATTTTTACTATTTTTCTTTGTTCTTTGGGGGGGGCGTACCTCCTTTGCCGCCGAGGGATTGGGAGAGTTTGTAGAGGGCGACGATGACTTTGGCTACGCCGGGAAGATTGGGGTCGGCCTTCCACGACCACGCGTGGTGGAAGAGAGCGATGCCAGTCGGGTAGTCCACCACCATCACCCGCAGCAACCGGCGGGTCGGTCGCACCGCTACCGACGAGGACGAGGACGAGGAGGTCCCCGCCCCCTCCCCTCCGCCCGCCTCCTCGCTGCCCACTAACGTCACGCTCCGCCGCCCCGGCGTCGTAGTGCTGCTGCTGCTCGTGCTGCTACTCGTGCTGCTGCTCCTGTGGTGATGAGACTGCTGCTGCTGTTGCGCGTCCCATTCCCCTCCCCCGCTGCTGGAGAGCTTCTCAACCCGGTCCATCGTCGACGTGTCCCCCACCGCCCCACTGTGGTCGTCGTAGTCTTCTTCTCTCTCGCAACGCTACAAGTGAAGGCCTTCTCCAAGGGTGGCGGTTGTGTTGGCCTCCCTGCCCTGGAATGTGTTGGTATGTGAATTATTTATAGTATGCACGGCTATGATTTTTATTTATTTTTTCTTGGGTCTGCATTCGTGCGTTACGTAATTCAGGCGTAAAGGGATCGCGAGAGGAAGCGCTGCTGCGTACACAGTGCTGGCACCTCTCGAATTTCATCTCTCGGTTTCTGTCTTCTCCGCAACAAAACAAACAAACAAACAAACAAGGCGAAACTTGTCACCAACCCAATCTACTCAACACGGAAACATGCGCCGCGTAACAACCTGTGCCACTCGCCCCTTCGTCGCCACCACGGCAGGTCTCATCCCCTCGAGGTCTGCTGCGCCCGCCCTCACCCGCAACCTCTTTGGTATGCACTCCCCCTTATATAAATAAATAAATAAATAAATAAATATAAAAATAAAACTCTGTGATCATCACCCACCGGAAATCCTCCGGAGAGTAGAAAACGAATCGTAATGACCCAATTCGGAGGAGTGGAGAAAGTCATCCCCTCATCACATTCCCCCCCCCAAACCGGAGCTGCCACATTGGGCACCCATTGTGAAGTAGGAATTTATTATGTCTTGCTTCTTCCATTTTGCTTTCGGTAGGACTATAGGACTACCATTAAGGTTGCTTCTCACTGTGCAGGATTAGCCCCGGCTGCCGACAAGACAGTTCCCAAGGATGGCGGTACCAAACACACCCCTAAAATAGCAATAAAATTATAACGCTATGATGAATAACAATAATAACAACAATAATGTCATGACAACAAGAATAGTTTCTGTTCTGATAAATGAAATGAGATTACTCAACAAAACAAGTGAGGTTTGCTCACCTTCCTCGCTGCATCAGTTGTTACGGTGGAGGTTTATCGTTGGTCGGCCGACGAAAAGGAGAAGCCCTATATTCAAAGCTACAAGGTTGGACCTCAGTCCTACTAGCACCAATGTGCAACCATGGTCTGTAATGTATTTAATCCTTGTGTAAACCACACAGCTTGATGTAAACAACTGCGCGCCCATGGTTCTCGATGCCCTTTTGAAGATCAAGAACGAACAGGATCCTACGCTCTCCTTTAGGAGGTCTCACCCAATGCACTTATCTCTTAATGCTCCAACCTAATACTCGTCTTCTTGAACCAGATCATGCCGTGAGGGTATCTGCGGAAGCTGCGCAATGGTTCGATTCCTTCCTGTTCTCTAAATTAAGGTTTATGTTCGATCCTAACGGTGAGCCGCTCAGAACATTGACGGCACGAACACGTTGGCTTGCCTCAAGCCTATCTCTGAAGCCATCACCAATGGCAAGATGAAGATCTACCCGCTTCCGCACCTCCGTGCGTACTCATTAGACTTTCGGCTTTAAGTTACCTCGTGCTCACGTTATGATAATGGATTATAGCTGTGATCAGGGATCTCGTACCGGATCTGAGCAACTTCTACGAGCAGCACAAATCGATCCAGCCCTACCTTCAGGTGAAGGACGATGAGGAGCTGAAGACCAGCAAGACCGAGCAGCTCCAATCAAGGGAAAATAGGAGAAAGCTGGATGGTCTTTATGAGTGCATCTTGTGTGCCTGCTGTTCGACATCGTGTCCCTCCTACTGGTGGGCCGGCAATGAGAACAAGTATCTTGGCCCCGCCATCCTTCTCCAGGCCTACCGCTGGATTGCCGATTCGCGCGATCAGTACACACAAGAGAGGCTCAGGTACGCCCAGCTTGAAGGTTAACCTCATGTCCATCCAGTTAATTAACAGGGGACTTTTCTTGATGAAGGGCTCTTGCTAAGGAGGACATGAAGGTGTACGCCTGCCACACGATCATGAACTGCACCAAGGTGTG
>CDEZ01023201.1:4206-18742 GCA_000826365.1 Acanthamoeba royreba | reverse complement strand
GAGAGAGAGAGAGAGGGCGTGAACGTGGTTAGCTGCGGTACGCGTAAAGTACGGTCTGTGTGCTGCTAGACGTGCCTGTGTCCGCTCCGACATGGATGGCCTGAACGCGTATCATTCCTTCCTTGTTCATGGTGCCTCCAATCACTTGATCACCAGGCGTCTTCAATACAGGTAGTGCCTCGCCGGTGAGCATGGACTCATCGATGGAGGTCGATCCGAATAGCACTCGGCCATCAACTGGTATTTTCTCCCCTGGTACAACCTTTCCGCCGCATAAATACTCAATAAAGTGCATCCGACAGGAAGGAGTAGCCGTACCTTGAGAATGTCGCCCTTCTGAATGAGATTGGCGTCAATCTCCTTCTCAGCTATCACCTCTCCCGTGTTCTCATCCATTTCCATCAGCACGGCCGTAGCAGGCTGGAGAGACAGTAGCTTGGTGATGGCGTCAGCTGTTTTAGCTTTCGCTAGGTTCTCCAACAGGCGGCCAAGCATGACAAAGGTGATAAGAAGGATGGAGGTCTCGAAGAACGAATCACTCTTTGAAAGAGAGGGAGAAGAGAGAGACCAGCACCCATTTAAACAAACTAGGCTTGGCCTTAAAAGATGTATCGTGGTTGCATACCTCAAAACTAGGATCCGCAAAGTGCATGATGATATTGAAGACCGAATAGAAGTAGGCAGCGTTGGTTCCGATCATGATCAACACATCCATGTTGGCCGTGAAATGCCGAAGGGCCTTGAAAGAATTGGTGTAAAACCTGATGGTAAGAGTGAGTGAGGCTTGTAGACCGAGTTGCAATGAGAGCGAGAGGGGGAGAGAGGCCGGGCCATTGGCCGCACAAAGGAAGGAAACGCACCCTTTTCCAATTATGAATTGCACAGGAGTGGCAAGGATGAAGAGGATGAATTGGCCAACGGGCATACGAGGCCACACCTCGGTGTCCATGAGCATTTCTTTCGTTTGAGGAATATTCATCAACACCATGCCTATCACAAAGGCAGGAATAGCAAACAGGAGAGAGACGCCAAAGTAAATGGCCCTGTGCACCACGCCGTCCAAAGTTTCACACGAATTAGAGACAGCTAAGGGAAGCAGACTAACGACCTTGGGGAGAGCGGGTACTTGCCATTTCCTAATCTCCTTCTTTCTCTTCAAAGCGTCAGTGCTCCCTTCCACCGTGGCCAACTTCGCTGTGTAAGGGCCCGCCGACTCCACGACAGCAATCACATCCCTGATTCCAATGAGGGTAGGATTGAACTCCACCTGTTTGGACAATCAACAGTAACGTGCATCTTGAGCGTTATACAACACTTGCATACGAAAATAGGGTGGCGGTGGCGGAGGGAGAGAGAATGTTAGGGTTGCCCACCTTCGCTTTGGCCGTAACTAAATTGACCACGGCCTCGCACACGCCTTTCTTGGCCCTGAGTGCTTCTTCGATCCTTCCGGCGCAAGAGGCACAGCTCATCCCTTCCACGATCAAATGAGCGACGCCCTGCGTGTTTTGCTGTAGTATCTGCGCTTCGTAGCCGAGGTCTTCAATCGCTGCCTTAACTTTATCCTACGAGAGCAAACAGGGTCACCATGAGTGCGTGCATGGGAGGAGGGGTTTGAGGGTAGGGAGATCGAAGAAAACCTCATCCAGCACGTGTTTGTCGTAAACGACATCAGCCTTTTCCGTGAGGAGAGCAACGGTGACACTGTGAATTCCCTCTGTGCCCTGTAGGTAGCTTTCAATCGCCGAAACGCAGGATGCGCATGTCATCCCCTTGACTCGGAAGCAGGAGGTAACCAAATCTGCGGCGACCGGTCCCGCCTCCAGGTCCTCGTTCACAGGCGGAGTGTCTGCTGTGTGTCCGGCTACGCCGTGATCTTGAGCGTGGGATTACATGCTAATGGAAAGGTTGAGAGAGCACCTGTAAGGACCGCACCACCGCTGCTTCCATCGCCGGCAGGCTTAGTTGAGTAAGGTGATTTTTGGGCCCAATCAATGGCGCTATCGGCGGCTTCAGCCGCGTCGTAACCCAAATCTTTCAACTCGCTGATTAGTAGCTGGATGAACTTTTTCCTCGCCTGTGGGTGAGGAGGAGCTGCGTTAACGTTGCAACCCATATTCACAGACTTCAAAGTGGAGAGAGAGAGACATAGAGAAAGGGGTCACACCTTGGCCACAAGCGCGCTTGCAGTCTCAGATTGTAGGACAATTCGTGCAAGGTTGGAGGAGAGGTCGACATCGACCTCCTCAACACCCTGAACCTGCCGCAGAGCACTGGATACTGTGGACGTGCAGCCCCTGGAAGGTTTTGAGTCAAACCGAATGGTTCAAATTGTTTTGTTTGGTGAGTATTAGGGAGGCGTACCCGCAGGTCATGCCATTAATCGACAGGATGAGGTCGCCGCGTGGCAGCTCATGAATGATGCAATCGTTACAGCATGGACAGGCTGTTTTCTCTTTTCCCTTTTACATGTATGGGTAACATGAAGAGAATTAGTAGCCGACAGACCCCTCTCTTTAGGCAAGGAGGCAAACTGGAAGCAATGGGAGTTCCTCATCGCAGTGGCACACCGGCGTCCCACAGCCGCACCTTCTCGTTCTGTGTTTGTGCGCCATGGGGGCAAAAAACAAAAGTGACTTGCTACTCGTCAATTCGGCCTTTCCTCTTGATGGACGCCCTGGGTTCCCAAATGGGGAAAAACAGGTAGTTCCGCAGGCCAAATGGGGACTAGTCTGGTCACGGTAACCGTTCGCGTTTTGGGATTTGTCCAGATTATTCCTCCATTCATCCTAGCACCCCACAAGGAAAGGCTCCCCGCCCATCGCTGTGCATTTCAATCAAGATCCCAAGATCGTAAGGTCTGTTCGTAATTTGAGATGTAGAAACGTCTCTTCTGGCTGTCCTGTCTCACCTTACTCCTTCAGCATGCATTCCAGGTCCAGATGACATGCGAGGGGTGTGCCCGGGTCGTGCGCGCCGTAGTTACGAAAGTCCCGGGTAGTCCCCCCCTTCTTGGACATCATAAGTTTTTTTTTTAAATCTCTCCTCATCACAGGCGTTCAGGAGAGAGAGGTGAATGTTCCCTCAAAACAAGTGGTGGTAACAGGAACTGCTAGCACAGATGATACTCGCTGCAATCAAGAAGGCAGGCTGTCCTTGGCATCTCCCGCCAAGCTCCATTGGAAGTGGTCAGATTGTGTTCAATACTCCTAAAAGCTCTGTAATAACTGGTTATGGCACTTCTAACTCCTCTGTCTGGAATTGTCTTGTCGGAGGACAGAGATGGCAGGCTTCTCAGCCCAAGAAGGTCTCCTATATTAGCTTCAAAAGGGTTAGGAAAGCTTTTAAAGTGTCAGCAATAAACCATCCGGTCTTCCCGCTAAGGTATGCATGTGTTTGCAAGCTGTGAAACTGGCACAAACAAAGGGTTTTGCACATGAATGCAAGCATTTTTTGGTTTTGTTTTCATCACAAATGGATGCTGTACAACTGAGAAAAAAAATCCAATACTGAAATCACCCCTTTTTGATATGAGAAACTAATAGGTTCCAAAAATTGCCCAAGCTCTTCAAAATGAACTGCAACTGACATTACTGTGTGCCTCCTTGCGCTGCGGGCTCGTTGCCAGAGCCTGAGGGGAAGGAGGCCTCCCAAGCAAAATCTGTGAAGTAAGAGGATGCCGCCACGGTCTCTGGAGACAGCGAAGGCCTGCCCTCGTTCGCCCGTTCGCTCACTACCAGCGGATCCTCTGCTGCTGATGGTCGAACTTGCTCCTGCATTGGTTAGAAACATATCAAAAAAATCAGCTGTTCGCGGGAAAAAAAATATACAGAAAGCAAGCACAAACGACCCATACCTCCACACGAGGTTTGAATGGTGGTTCAACCTCACGGCTTAGATAGGCTTGCCAATCGACGCTTGTGAAGAATGCATGCTCCTTGATTGCTTTGACGCCAGTCGAGCCGGAACCAAGCCTATCCTCAGGTCGCCGGGTAAGGAGGGCCTTGACCAAGCTCTCCGCTTCGATTGACATGTAATCCGGGCATTCGACCGTACCCTGGTACGCGTTTATCGTAAGTGGCAAATGAGGCTGAGGAGCATTAAGATTAAACTAGCGAGTGTGCATACCTTGATAGTCTTGAGGTACATCGTGTTGCGATTCTTGGCATAAAATGGCGGCTTTCCAGTGAGCATTTCAAACAGCAGAATGCCACATGACCACCAGTCGACAGCCTTGCCATGTCCAATGCCAGTGATAATCTCGGGAGCGAGATACTCTGGAGTGCCGCAGAAGGTGCGAGCTGTCTGACCATCACCTTGGCCACCAACACTTGTGATTCCCATCTTCGACAAGCCTGATTGAAGAAGAAGAAGAAGAAGAAGAAAAGAAAACTGAGCATGATCAAAAAAAAAAAAGAGATCGATCATGAACACGCAAGAGGAGTGAGAGTTGAACGAACCAAAGTCTGTGAGTTTAACATGACCGTCACAATCCAGCAATATATTTTCCGGCTTTAGATCACGATAGATGATATCGTGTTGATGTAGAAATTCGAGTGCCAATATGACTTCGACAATATAGAATCGCGCAACATGCTCAGGGAAGCAACCAGATCTGAAGCGTGAAGCTTATGTAAGAAAATGGCCTCCTCCTTGGTTAAAGCGAAGTCTCCTCGCACCTTCTAAGATGGACAAAAAGTTCTCCGCCCTCTACGTATTCAAGACACATGTACAGCTTCTCTTCTGTTTGAAATGCTGCGGCGAGCTTGACAACAAACGGATGCTGCAATCAAGTGCATTGTTGTTAATACACTGCTCATTCATGTTCGATATTAAAACTGCCTTAGACGTAAAGGACTCTGTTTACCTGAAGAGTAGAGAGAATGTTCTTCTCCGTATTGGTGTGAGCTATCTGATTGCGCTTGTAAACGTCTGATTTCTTAAGAATCTTGAGCGCATACTTACGCCCGTTATCCAGCCGCTGGACAAGTAAAACCTGGGAGGGTGGTAGATCTCTTTGTTAGATCGATTATAATCCTCCGCACAGGCTTCACTTCAAATGTGAATGAGAGAAGGGATATGCTGCACCTTGCCAAAGCTCCCCTTTCCAAGAACTTTGAGCAACTCGAAATCTTCGAGCGCTGTAGCTCGGCCTTGCATGAATTGCTTGAGTTCCTGCTTGGCCTTTTCTTTCTGCTTTTCCATTTGATATCCATACAACTTCGATTCGAAGGACAACTGTCGTTCCTTACGATCAAAGAGCTTGTCGCTAGCCTCACCCTCCTCTTCCTCGTCTTCGTTCTCCCAAAATTCTGCCTCGCCTGTTCCTTCCGCTTAAGTAGTATGGAAAAACCCACAGTGAGCTATAAGCATTATTCGTCCAAGGTCGTCACAAAATGTGATGTAAGGCTAGTACCAGGGCTGGTCGCAAGTAGGGATAGCGGTCCAATGGGGTTATCACATGGAGACAAAGAGAGCATATCCTTCTTGAACTTTTGCTCGTTTTTGCCGTCGGCCTTGATGTCGGTGGCAGCATCGGTCGGCCTGGTCATATATGACCAGTCAATGTCAAGCCGGGTGCCTTTGCGCTGCATCACTCAGCGACAAACAACAAGTTGGGAGCTTACCCGTTGTTGGCCACTGTTGCGTTGGTCTTGTCGTGCACTTGACCCAAACCGAGCCCTTTTAGAGCATCCACCACTCGGCTTGCCTGATATCATTCACCACCATGGCAACATAATGAAGGGTGTTAACACGTCTAGCCTCCGCTCACGTACATGCCACACTGCTGTAAGAAAGAAACACTGCTCGGCAGCTGCCTTCAAGGAATAATGCACCTGCTCAGCTGACTCGGCTTCAAAGGAATAGTGATGCAGAAAGGTGATCTTGAATGACTTGGGATTGTTCTCGTCCTGCGCGGCACGGAACACGTCCTCGGCGGGTACGAACCACTGGATCTGCTTCCCCTTCATGTTGGCCACTCCTGACGGCGACAGCGCCAGTATCCTGCACCCACCCCACCCCAAACAACAATCCTCAATCTCGTCAGGAAAACTACTGCTCATTATTATTTTTATCATTATTATTATCATTATATATATATATATATATTCTCGCTCATCTACGAGGTACAGCAAACTTTGAAAATCATTCAGAAAAATCTCAAATATTCTGCGTTTCATAAATTAAAATTAAGAAACGCAGTAAATTAAAAATATCATGATTGAACGAATGTCACAAATTGGAATTGAATGGTTGGTAAAATGTAATGAGGGATGCAGGAGGGAGGGAAGAACCTCTTTTGGCGTTTGCCATATTGGTTGGTCTTGATGACTTTGAAGCAGATGAGGGCGCCTGCTTCGCCATTCTTCTGTCGCCGGCGTTCCTCCTTGCCCAGGTCCTTCCCTTTCTTGCGGAGTCCCTTACGGGCGGGCAGCTTCTGCTCCTGCTGTTGCGGAGAAGATGAAGATGTAGAGGAGGAGGAGGAGGAGGAGGACTTCTTGCTCGACGTTTTGCTCGCCATGCGCGCCCGCCACCCGCCGCCGCCCGGGCTGCGTCCGCCAGATGGGCTGGCGGCTCCCTCCGCCACCGCCCGCGCGCCCTCTACCAACTCCGCCCCTTGCGCGTGGGCCCTCGTCCTGGCGGCGGAACCTGTGGTCGCGCCGCTGTTGTACTGCTGCTGTCTTCCTCCTAGGCCGCTACCACCACCGTTGGTGTCGGGGTGGTGTGGCGTACTGGCGAGGCTGTCTTGTTGCTGTTGTGGATGATGCTGAGAGTCCTCGCCCTCACCTCCGCCCATTGTCGGACTCTCCATGGCGTCACCCGACAGCTCCGTGCAGCAGCAGCAGCTGGTCGTGCTCCTCTCTCCTCGAACACGACGCGACGTTGGCGAACTCGGAGAGACCCGAACGAGCGGACAATTAAGCGTTGTGGTGTGCCCGTGACTTCAGGCCAGCGCGTCGGTGGTGTGGTAGCGACGTCGCAAGGCGACCACTCGAAAAGAACGAAAGCGGTAGAGGCCCTACAAAGAACGCAAAGCGACGGGGCCCAGGAGGAGCCTTCACACAACGTTAGCCTTTCTAAGTGCTGAGGCCTTCCGCTAACAGGTTGTGTTTGCCAACCCACTCCGTACCCCAGACCCGACCTCGTGCGCAGCAAGCAAAGAAAAAGGGAACGGATCGACGAATCGCCACCACGCGCCAACCCACGGAGCTCGGCATCAAACGACACACCACATGTTGATCGCGACTACGATGGATGGGGACACGGGTGCCCCATCATGATGGGGATGTTTGGATGAGGCTTTCACTCATCTCCTCGAAGCATACGGTTCTGGTACAGAAACAACAAAACGTGTGAATGAAAGTACGAGATATTCCAAACGTCCGCGATGGCGAGGAGGAATGAAAATACCTTGAAGGCAAGCAGACGAGAGAAAAAGATGGACGTCTGTAAACGGAGTGGCTCTGAGGCAATTCGACTGAGGAAGCTCTCTACGTCAACATCGCCCAGGTACAGACTTAGCAGCGACAGAAACTGCAAGAAGACATTAGGGTTAGATCCCTTTAGCAGGACGGCATCATCCAAAAGATGTGTGATGTCACAGATGATCTTACCTCGGTGTACTGTCGCTTTGTTTGCACTAGAGCGAGTAGATTGGCAAAAATGACATCCAGCGAGGATATCTCAGGCTGTGGCTTGGCAAGTGATTCCTGCTCGTTCTCCATGCTCTGCTGGAGCTGCTTGATGTGATGCAATACGAGGGTTATCCTGTATTTGCCTCAATTAGCAATGCGCTATCAACGCTAAGTCACACAGCCGCTAATCTTTCTTTTTTCCTTCAAGGATGTCATCGTGCTTACCGTGTTTGATCAGAACCCCCAGATTCAGCCTGAGAGTTCTCCTCCTCTGTGCAGTGAGGAGGTGGGAATCCGCCCTTGACCCACTGCTCATAGCTGCGGTTCAGAAGGGGGCCTTGAATGAGCGCTTCGCCCGAACACACAGAAAAACAAAGGGAATCAACAGTACCGAAGGAAGGCTTGCGTTTCCCGGATCTTCTGATGGACCGCGGACAGTTGATCGACGGGCTTCTGTTTTTCAGGGACCAGCGGACGAGCGGCCGAACCTAGAGCAGCCTCAAGAAGTTGGAGAGTGTTTTCCTGCAAGGTACGGATCAGGGGAAGAAGGTGAGGTTATATAATCCTACTCGATACATTCACGATGAAGGTATATTTACCTGGAACCTACGGCGCAGCCATGACTCGCCTGCATTGATGCTAAGCCCTTTCTTGATACGAGATATCAGCTTCTCGTTATATGAAGCCATAGCGGATGGGCTTCCGAGTGACCCGCTTGCAATCGAGTCCAGCTTGCTGGCAAATAACCGAAGCCTTCACACCCATATAAGTAAAGTAAGAGCTGGATAGATTCAAGCAAATGGAAGATACCCTGAAGGTGTTCTCTCACTCATGGTAGCGTTCGATTGGCCAGTGATGAGGAGTTCCACTTTTGGAGACCTAATTATTATCTTACCGCTCTCGAGATCTGCCAAGACGTCCCAATCGCATTTCTCTTTGAAGTAGGGGTTTGTGGTTCCAGCAATGAATCCCTCACTGCACCAAACAGAGTTCCTCGTGTGTCAGGATTACTTGACCCTTATCAATTTGGAGAATGGCCAAGTGCCAGCTGGATAGGGGTAACAACGTACACATCTTGGAAAACGGTGTCCGTCAAGCTTACATACGGAAAAGCCCGCTCAAGCAGCACACCCCAGAGAGGTGGACACACAAGTCCCACGATCGACATGACTGAACTGTGGGACCAGCGAAAGGGCGGGCGAAGGATAAGAGAATAGCTTGCTTCACACGCTAGGCAGAAAGTGGAAGACACATACCGACAGATCTCTGATGTGGAAACGTTGTGTCCCATGACGAGCATCCGATAACCCATCAACACAGTCATGTACATATATACAACCCCTTTGGCTTTAAACTTGCGCAGTAGGTCCAGCACAGAGATCTGCCCGTAGTCGAAGAAAGTTGACTGTTAGAAATGATTTTGGCCAACTGAAGCAAGCCAAAGGAAGGAGCAAGCACGTCATCAAACTGATCTCGAGAGTAATGAAGCGGCACTCGCAATGGCTCCTCGAATATAAATTGGGAATGTTGAGACGAGGGCGAAGAGGGCTCATCAACTATGGTACTTGGGACGAAAAAGGAGTAAAGAGGGCGACTGCTGTATTGAGCAAAGTCTTGGGTGTCGCGAATGATGGCCTGCAGATGAAAGGCCAGAATTGAGAATTGATTGAGGAGACTGATCTCCAAGCTGATGAGAGTGTCTGCCCTACCTTCTGCCGTGACAAATCCGTGCGGTTGAGAGAAGTGTACAGACACTGTAGCACTCGAGCATCTTCCTCGTGGAAATATTCCTGGAGTGCCCTGAATATGAGCGGCTGATAGATCACAGTACGATGGTCAGAATTACACACGCCACGAGGGTAAAATGTCCAGGGTTCCAACCCGAAACACATTGAAGAAGGGAAGACGTGAGCAGATTGCAATTGAGCGTATTGTTGCTCCCCGCCGAACGGTTTCGTCCTGTTAACAGGTTTGAATGGTTGTGAGTGGATTCAACTGTACTAGATCTTTGATGAGGACGAATTGGAAAGACGCACCTTACGGCAGTGAATAAGGGTGAGGCAGTACAGAGGTCGCATCTCTGCTTCACTTTCCTTTGCCTTCCAGCTGCCCCTCACTTCTCTCATCTGTTTGGCTCGCACGGCTCCCTCACCGCTGTTTGTAAACAAACAGAATCGATTACATCGTTAAGCCTGTTCAGTGACAGAAACAACAAATAGCGCTGGCCACGCCAGGGAAGCAACGATTTGATGCCTTACCCGATCACCTCCCACGATTCGATGTCTTCAACCACTCGACTCTGCGGCATCCAAACACACGCGCACTTGTGAATGAGACTAAATGTACCATCGAATCAGAGATCAAAGCGAATGGATCCAACGCACGTTGTGATGGTGAGCCTCTCTGTTGAGAAAGAAGAGCGTCCAGTCCCATTCCTGCAATAGGTGGCTCGCCCTTGTTATAAACCTTTCATCACAAGGACCTGAACAGTTTCTCAGACGAACCTGATTCTGTGCACCATCGGGGAGCATGCGATCCGCCAGAAAGCTGCAATGATATTTCGTTAAACACATTTCATTTTTTTGGGTAAGAACCAAAAAATGTAATATAAATATTAATATAAATTAAAGTAAAATTGTACTATCAATTATAGTTATCTTCATGACCAACAATATAAAATTAAAATAAAATCAAAGAGGGAAAAATACTCTTCGGCGTAGTTTGGAATGGGTCCGGGGATTTGGTGCTTGAGGGTGCTCCCCTTGTCGATGTCGAATTCGGCCAACAGGATGTGTTCTATATTGCGCCCGCCTTCTGCCCGGGTGGAGTCTCCCTGCTGCCCTTCCACCTGGGGCGTCGTCGGTGCTCCACCTGGGGCGATGTCCCCAGTACTCGAAGTCTCCTCCATCTCTCTCCTTTTTACGTTTCTGTTTCGTTATTCTTTTATGGCCGTAAAATAGCTAATTTTGCCAACCATCGTTCTTGACATTGCTGTGCTACCAACAGATATATGGCCAAGAAGGTGCAACACAGCACTCCAAGCCAAGTTGTAGAAGGCACGCGCAGGGAGGGCCGAGCCCGAGTCACATCGAAAGCCAAAGGAGCATTTGTATGTAGGCCATTGATTGAATCACTATAACAGCACGAACGAGAGTAGGTAAGAGTGCCTCACTGCGACTCGGACAAAAGATCTGTGACACTGTAGATGCCCATGAGGATGCCTTCCTTCTTGGCCACGTGCGAGCTGGCAACCATGACCACCTTGTCCTCCTTGTCGACGATCTCCAGCTCCAAACCCTGTTGTTATATTGTTTGTTCCACAACAGTGTTAGATTTGGTGTCAAGCGTGAGTTGGTGATGGTCTGGTTGGTGCCTTCTTCACCGCCTGGCGGGCCTTCTCTTCGATCGTGCGACCTTCATCAAGATCCGGAGAGTAGATGCTTTGCACACCCCATACAACGTTGAGCTCGCGTGCTGTTCTCAGATTCGAGGTGAACGCCAAAATGGGGATGTTAGGCCGATACTTCGAGATCATGCGAGTGCTGTAGATGGGCCCACGTAATAGCTGATTAGATGTGTGAACACTGGTAAATCGCGATACAAAATAGGTAGGTACATTACCTGTAGCCTGTATTCGCAATTGTAACGATCTTGCCAGAGATGCCCTGTGAGCTGAATTGCTTTGCGATGGTGAAGCAGCCGTGGCCCATAAGCTCAGCGTTGCCTGGATTGCTTGAATCGTACTCGTCAGGATTACGCTTGCCCAGGAAACGCTCAGCCTCACCGACGATGTTATCCATCATCTAACAGCACAATCGTGTGTTTCAATGATTTACAATACGCTGTAGCGAAAGGTGCGAGAAATATACCCTCACGCAGATGACAGGAAACTTGCCAATGGAAGTCTCGCCAGAGAGCATCACTGCGTCGGCTCCATCCAAAACGGCATTGAATACGTCGCTAGCTTCAGCGCGAGTCGGACGTTGCGATTGCGTCATTGACTCAAGCATCTGTTGTGCATTGTTTGCAGAACAGAACATTAACCAGCAGCTTAAAAAAGGATGCACTGGCTAAGAAGGGAGTACTTACTTGAGTAGCAACGATGACCGGTTTTCCCTCTTGATTGCACCGACGCACGATATCCTTCTGTGCGGCTGGAACGCTCCACGTGGGAATTTCCACACCCAAATCGCCTTTTATGCACGTTAAGTTATAGATCCAAGGGTCTAACTTAGTATATCATGGGCGGAAGTAACGAACCGCGAGCAACCATGATGGCGTCAGAAGCCGCGATAATCTCGTCAATACATTCGAGTGCTCCCGGGCGCTCCACTTTGGCCATCACTTTCACGTTCTTATTGCCAAAGTCGTGCAGGCACTTACGGACCTGCACCAAATCAGGAGGAGAGGCATGCCCTTGTCAGAAACCGTGTGGATTCCAATAAGTCCAAGTCAAGAGGGTGAACCTTTTCTATGTCCTGTCCATTTCCTACGAACGAGGCAGCAACGTACTCAGGATCCAACTGGGCAATAAGACCTAAGTCCCTCTGCATAGATAGGGAATGTAGCACCATTGTGTCAATATTGTAGGAATGCCTCTCAGCTCTCTGTAAGACTGTCAGCGTACTTTATCCTTTTCGGTGATGATGTTGAGGGACAGCTTTCCTTTGGGAATATTGCACCCCTTGTGATCAGAGATCTGACCGCCGGCTTCCACCAAGCAGGACAAGCACTTGTCATGTTTCTTCTCGACTCGCAACTTCACGATGCCGTCGTTGATAAAGATCTGGTCGCCAACTTCAAGGTCCTCCATCATGTGCGGATACTTGATCTGGATGCACTCGGGCGTGCCTATTGTCGAGTGACAAACAGAAATTAAGCACGTTAAGTACATCCAACGCGTCAACAGGATCATAGAGTGCATGCAGCTTTTGCAAACGCACCGAGCACGCTATCCGGAGTGACATCAATCCGGTCACCCACGCCCACGTTGAATGCCTCCTTGACCTTGCCTGTACGGATCTTGGGCCCTTGGATGTCGCACAGGATGGACACCTGTGTTGATCGCATGCATCAGTTCAGGTGTTACATCGTACGATGGTGCAAGGAGGGCAGCCGCACCTGCTCGGCAAACTCGGAGGAGATACGGCGAACCTTCTCGAAGAGGCTCCTCATCTCATCGTGCGTACCGTGGCTGAAGTTGAGTCGCACCATGTCCATGCCTGCCAGGATGAGCTCACGCAGCACCTCCTCGGACGACGATGCCGGTCCCAACGTACACACTATCTTGGTCTGAAGCCCATGTTAATGTTACCAGTGTATAAGTGTGACTGTTTTTAATTTATAAATTTATTTAAATTATTTAAATTTTGTGACGTTGACAAGAGTATTTCTAAAATTATTAGTAGAGTGAAATAGAAATAAAGAAAAATAGTGAGCAGGGTACCTTCATGGTGGTGGGAGGGAAGGTTCCAGGGTGGGACTGCTCACGTTCGGCCCGGTAGTGCTCACGCGCCGACGACAGTGTGGAGCGTGAAAGGCGCAAGCCACTTTGTTGCGGTACTGACTCCTGGCTCGCCATCGTGTGGTCAAATCAATCAAATGGATTTTTTGTGCTGTTGATCTGCAGATTATGGGTCACTATCGCGAGTGGCCCGGGTATTTTTTGGATTTTTGCCAAATCACCGCACTATACGAAACATTTCCGAAATAATCCGATGTGGCGCGAAACATGAATTCGGCGCATTCGGGTGAAATTTCGAGAACATGGTCCTTGTTAACAAAATCTATAATCATGGCACATTTAGGTTCTTTGCTATTGGATGGGTTGAATGAAATTTAGATGATTGTAGGCTTGCGCACATGGCACATATCGGTGTATTGGGATTGGTTGAATGGGGGGGGGGACCAAGCGTGGAGTCACGTACATGACCACCGGGCAGATTCAAGCGTGGATAGAGACCCTCTCTACTTCCAGGCCGACAGACCAGACCGACGCAATGAAGAGGCCAGTGCCAGAATTTGGGCTCAGCGGGTGCGCCCTTGGTGAATTTGCCTTTGGCGCGCATCTGCTGATATCGCTCTCGTGCCTCGTCATAGGTGAGCCCTGCGTTGTGGATTGCCGTTGGTCGTGGCAATGCTGGCCAGGCGAATTCGACCGGTGCTGGCAACGGAGGCGGGATTGGTGGAGCCAGCAGAACCCTCCCTGATGGTGGATGTGGTGCTGGCCGTAATAAAGGTCGTCCCCCTTGGGGAGTTAGCTGCTGCTGCTGCTTGAGTTGTTCTCTTTCCTCCTTCTTTTTCTGGATTCTGTCCAACTCAGTACGTCGTAGTGTGAACTGGTTGATGTGCCAGGGTTGGGCAGTTGGTGAGCGAATTGGGCGGAGAAGTCTCTCGATGGTGGCGAAGTCACCATGCTGTGGGCATGGTGGGCAGGCCACACAACAGGGACAGAGTTTACATAGGTCGAACTCAGATGGTGGATTGTTCATGTTTATTTATGTTATTTTTTGATGTTTTTAGCCATAGTATTTATATTAGATATTTTATTTTTATTTGCTGAATTATGTATTTGGTATTTAATTCATGACATCATTTACTTGGTAAGTGATCTGGAAAGTTGCATTTTTATAGGTCCCTAATAATAACAATAATAATAATAAACAATTAAATTGATTTTTTATGTACGTATTACTTTAATTGGATGATGATATAATCATGGCACATTTAGGTTCTTTGCTATTGGATGGGTTGAATGAATTTTAGATGATTGTAGGCTTGCGCACTCCGAAAAGCGCGCTTGGCCACCGCTGGTGTCGACACCAAAGTCATTAGCTATTGGCGGCGTGGTCGTTGAGTGATTTTTTTTCATTGGGCCGATATCCTCCGAGTGTGGGGAG
>CDEZ01023200.1:0-12526 GCA_000826365.1 Acanthamoeba royreba | reverse complement strand
CTTCGCATGCTGCCACAAGCCATCAACACATAATTCTCAGTTTGCAAATGAGTATTTTATGACTTACTTTGCTACAGCAGCTATTCGGAGCTATTATTAAAATCGGATTTTTTATATAAATAATATGTTTCAATGGGTCAGGATTTAAATCTCGACATAACACTTTGAAAAAATCAAAAAATACCTCAGTGGGAAGGAAAGACAAGTCGTGTGTTTGTTCGACTTCGATGCCAAACAGGGAGGCCAAACGCTGCCGTGTGCGCTGCGCGCGACGAGAGAACAGCATTGTTTACTGTTTTCTTTTCTTGCCGTTTTGTTTTCCTTATTTTCCCAAACAAAGGAGGAAAAGCGTTGAAATTTCATCTACATACAACTGATCTTAGGACTCTAGGATGTCCATGCGGTGGTGCTGTCGGCCACTCTAAGCCAGCACAAACCTCCAGCAGACAATGTGCAATATTTTGCCCTCTCTTCTTGGGCAACGTTTTAGCGTCTAGGCTAGGAAACGAGAAAGGCAACAAAAAGAGGGGAGAGCAAGGCGGCTGTGGCGGGTGCAGGTTGGTCACAATCCAAGGAAGGGTGCAAGATCACGCACTGACAAGACGCCTTGCCAGCGTGGCTAAGGCCAGGACGCTGTGGTACCAGCCGCGCTGATCTTATTAAAAATTAGCATATGTCGGTTTGCAGTCTCCGCGGTCGACCGAAATGACCATATCTCGGCAAAATCAATTCAACCTTAAGGTGGCGCCCGGAATCTGGGAGCTATCTGAGCGCAGAAAAGATCGGGAAAAGTGGAAGTCTCCGTGAATGCTGATGAGGGCATGACTAGGAATGACATGGACACGGGCCAAAGCACGGCATTAACGCATGTGCGTGTCACCTTGTCGAGAAAAGCAGCAAACAAATATTTGCCTCGGCTTACGAGTAGCACGAGGAGACCTCTGCCCAACCGAACCCATAACCGCTCCCCAGCTTCCCTTGTCCTCTGAGGGGAGAGCTCTGGCTGCCCAACATCTATCTTATCCTTCCCTTAGCCTTACCTTGGCTTGTGTTCAAGGTACTCTCTTCTAAGTCGCTGTCTTGCCTGGGTCCAGTGAGTGAATCACTCAGGGACCTACCCCTCAGGACTGCCATAGGGGGTAACCGCGTATTGTCCCCTCGTGCAGGGAGCACACGTGGTGTCCTTCTCCTTGATCTCAAACGGGAGGAAGAAGCAGGCCAGGTTCGAACTGATAGAAGCGAGGCAAGGCCTTTTCTGACTCGTCAGCCCTTGGGAAATATTGAAAAGCAGCAAAAGAAGAAGCCATCCAACTTACTTGAGTAACACCGGGCGAGTCGGCGAGGCGAAACTTCACCTTAGCTCCAGCAGCAGCTCTTGTAACGGGGAAAGCGACCAGCACCTGACTCAACATTCAATTCGATTTCCATAGAGCCTGCGTGCAGACAGGGAAGGGATTAATAATCGAGAGAGAAGAGCCCCCCTCGGTATTCAAACATCGAATGAATTACGGAGGCGGGCAAGACCACGGCCGCTATGGCGGCGGAGGAGGCGGCGGAGGGGGGCATACCGATCATCATCACGGTGGGGCCTATGGCGGCGACTACGAAGGCGAGAAGAGCCACTACTACGGCCAGGGGGCGCAGCAGCTGTACGTTGCTCCTCTCTCTTCTCCTCCATCTTCTCCCTCTCTTTCCTCTCTGCCATCCGTTGCTCTTCTATCCATTTCTTTATCCATCTATGACTTCCATTCTGTCATGTTCCATAGATTATTACCTGCCAAGCACATAAACAAACGTCAATCATCCAACAAATTAAACAAATTTATTTGTAACATTTATTATAAAGAATATTATTTGATTAGAAAGTTGTTTTTGAGAGTAAAAAAAATCATAAGACATCATCAATGTGAAAAACATTTAAAACGGCAATCCATCCATTGTGAATAATTAAAATCTAATCTCCCCCTCTACGTTCCACACTAATGGCTCGCCCTCTCTCTCCATCTCTTTGTGGTGCAGGCCTTCCTTTCCCTCCTTCTCGTCCCTTCGCCAGACACAACCCCAGATCCACCTCCCGTACCATAGTTCTCTGGATCGCATCCTCCCGCCCATGTCGAGCGTAGCGCGCGGTAACGGCAGCTCGTCCTCGTCATCGGCCGACCTCGGCGCCGTCGATGCTCTCTCGGCCGCAGCGGCCGCGGCACACCAGATCTCGCGCCTCGGTAGCAGCAGCGGCGAGGGCGGCGGGTACGGCCACATGAAGTCCTCCATCTACGGCGGTTCCATGCCCTCGTACCTCCAGCAGCAGCAGCACCAGGGCGCCTCGTCTTCGGCCCCGGGGCACACCGATCGGCTGTACGGCGGCAGCGGCTTCAGCAGCAGCTCGGGCCACGTAGGCGGCGGCGGAGGAGGAGGCGGAAACAGTCATGTCATGAACGAGAAGCCCAGCGGCGTGTCCTCGCCACGCTCGCGCGGCGGAAGCGGCGACAGCGGCCACTACGGCGGCAGCCTCACAGCGCACGGGGGCTCATCGGGCGGCGGCGCTGGTCGCGCGCTGCCGCCGCCCTCAGAACGAGCGGGCCATCTCGCGCAGCTGGCCGCCACCGCCGCCAACGCCAACCACCAGGCGGCGGCCTCGCTCAACCACATCACCAACTCGGGCAATGGTGGGGGCAGCGCCTCGTCCCACCTCGACGCGCGCCATCAGTTGCCTCCATCCTCTTCCGCTTCTTCTTCGCGCGACGACCGTCCTCAGCACAGCAGTTCATCCTCTTCTTCTTCGGCTTCTTCGTCCTCCTCCACCGGTGGCGGTCGAACGGCAGCTTCCATGAATCCCAAAGGTACTGCCTCCCTCCTTCTCCCTCCCTTTCTCCTCGTCACGTACTCTCGTCACGTACTCTCGTCTCGCTCTCTGACTTCATTGAGATCTGAGCGGCCATTTAGAAATTCCCGCTCCATCTCACACCCTAATCTTCTAATTTGACATCGATGATGGATGGAAAGAAAAGGGGGAGGGAGACCATGGCTCCCCTTGCTGTTCGAAAGGGGGACGAGATAGAGGTGGTTGGTCAGAGACCCGCTATATCTCCCCTTGTCTTATTATCTCTGCTCTGTCCGGAGAAGCTGGCTGTTGTTGAGGAGGCGTTTTGTGGCTATAGCTCATGGAGGTGGAAGAAGAGGGAGGAAGAAGATGGTGAAGGATGTGTGGCCGTTTGGCTGAGAGAGGGACAGTGGGGGAAAACAAGAAGACAAAACGTGAGGCTCAGCATTCTGCGTGTGTTGCGGTTCAATCCCAATGGATGTAACGAGCGATACCATTAGTCCGTCAGTTTACCGGCTACTTTCTGCGTATTTTCTTTCCTTTTATATACAATTCTTATGTCCATCACTTTTTGTCCATATTTGCCTTCAAATTACCGAATATTTCCCTCTTTAATCCCTTATTGGGCTTTTTTCCTCGTTATTTAAGTTATGGGAATCTATTCCCATAAATCAAGCGTTGCCGCTTCGAAAATCATCAAAATTATAGAAATGCCCGCTCTTGTTGCTGCGCCTGTGCTGTTCCTAACGCGCGAGTTGTTGTGTTGCCACCTCCAGACTTGCTTGAGCTGTACTCGAAGTGGGACCAGATAGACACCAAGTCCAAACGGTGCGTCAGTGCAACTGGCTTGCTGGAGTGAGTTGGCTGGAAAGACTGACTAGGGCCGCATTTCCCAAGTAAAAGGAGTAAGTCAGACGAAGCCCAAGCCGAGGAAGTGCGGAAAGAACGACACAACATGGCTGAAAAAAGACGGCGCAGCGACATGAACGTAGCTATAGACAGACTCAAGAGCCTGCTGCCTCAACAAGTGCGCACACTTCCTCTTCCTTCTCTTCCACCTCCTTCTCTGCTGCATTGCTATTCCGCGCGTTGCATCGCGCCACCGAAGGGCCTCCTAACGCGCGAGGCGTTGTTCCTTCTGCAGGTGACAAACGACCGGCGACTGACCAAGGTGGAGGTGCTTACGGAAGCTGCCGACCATCTGACACAGGTATTTCGGTGGACCACTTACCTTATACATGTGTCTTTGACTGACTTCTTCATACACGCGTAGGTGCAAAACTTGTGTGCGAAGCTTATAACTGACAACAAGAGGCTCAAGGCAATGCTTCCGGGAGTAAAACTCGAAGATGATGACTTCATCAAAGACAGCGAAGACGGGGCTGAAAATGATACCGACTGCCGGCCATCACATGCTGAAGATGGCGCTACCACAGCACCGGATGATGGCTACTGCAGCGAGAACGACGGAGCGGAGAAGGAACCAAAGCGACAGAGGCGGGAATCCCCCGGCGAAAACAGCGACAGTAACGGAAGGGAGGAAGATGGCGAGAATAATGGCACACGGCATCGTCAACTGCACGAATCTTCCTCCGACAACAGAGGTGCGGACGTGCGAGACATGACGGACGGTAGGGAAGGCGAAGGCACAGAGGGAAGGGATAGCGATAATTCGAACGATGGCATGACGACTACCCAACGAATGGCCAGCAACACTGACCAGCACCCCGATCCAACATCAGGCATGAATAGGGGCGAGCCCACAACATTTGCCTTGGTATCATTCCCACAATCAAACGCGGAGATGAACCGCCAACCACTTCATCTTCAGCTGCAACATGGCCTCCATGGTGGTCATCAGCGCCATCACCATGGCATGTAACACACGAGAAAAGATAAGCGAATAGCAGGAGCGGGGAAGATCAACTTCAACGAGTGTGGCAGTCATTCGGGCCACATCCACCCGGACATACGGAAACGTATCGAGGACCGCGTCCCCTCAGAGGAGACAAGGGACCATGTCGGCGGGACTCAGAGGATGGCGAGAAGCGGAGGAAAGGGCCGGCCGCGGCGATAGCCTCTCCAAGATGGCGCGCAGGCTTCATCTCGGCGGTGCTTCCTCTCAGGGGCTGGGGATCCTTCGGTAACCGCAAACTGTGGTCGATGGGTTCGCGGCATCTTTTTCTTCAGCTTTTCGTCCCCGTGACATGGGAGAAAACCAATCATGTACACAATCAACTCTACAATCAAGCACGACGCAACAATTGCATCCTACAATGCCCCTTCCCTCCTCACCCCTTCTTTTCCATTCGTGCATGGTTGGTGCTGTCTGGCCCTGATGACCATCCCCAGTTGCAGCTGTGTCGTTGATGTCTGCTTACAGTTCTCCAGAATGATCATTCAAGGGAATGGCCACAAAAAAGGCAGCTGTGTTGGCTGAGGCTCTCTACATCGCCGACGTGCCTGACGTGCAGCCGAGAGGTGCGCGAATGCTCGACGGGTACTTGACCCCTTTAGGCCCTCAACCTGCTGGTTCGTGGTCCCGCCCTCCTGGTTCCCTGTAAACGCACCCCCTATAAAAAGGTTGGATCAACATTCGTGATGAGTTTAGCATCATCTTCCCCCCACCGAAGAGAAAGCTTCCCCTCGTCCACACCCAAACGTCCATCCCCAACATGCATATGGCCAAGCTCCTATTCGCCTTCTTCATGCTCCTTGTTGCCGCGGCTTACGCCACCGAGATTGAGGAAAGGGGCGTCGTGACGCAGACGTGCGTTACCTCTTCAACATACACTTGCGCCTGTCTCTTCTCGTGCACTGACCTCCTTGCTGCACAGCACCGTCGTGCCTGTCACCACTGTCGGGTCCACTGCGGCCACTGTGGCTAGCGTTGTTTTCCTCTTCGCCTCGGCCTCGTTCGATTGACCCCATGTACTAACCCTTTCCCGATTCTCCCTCAGGTCCCGACCACGCAGAAGACCGTGACGATCACCAGCAGTGCCGCCTCTGGCCTCTCGCCTTGCTCGCTCTACAGTCTCTTGTGGTGATCCTGGCCGTTCGGGCGCCTCCGAGCACCGACGTCTGCCCAACCCGGACCAAGCCGGGCAAGAAGGGAAGCACTTCCTGCAGCACCTGATCAGCATTCATCATCATCATCAACTCTCCCCTCTTCACTTCCTGCTGATGATTGGCCACCCCTGAGGGATTTCACGATAACTAATTAAACACTCAAGTTAGTGGGACTGTGCCAAACACAGACACGCACCTGCACCACCGCTGTCACGCGCTCTCAGGACTCGCTCGGTTCCCCTCTCTTCCTTCACCACCACCACTGTAGTGTAGAGCAGGAGTCGTTACACTCACGCGCACACCACTACACGTAAAAAGGGGTTGTTTACTTCAGGACATGGCCCAGCGCCAGTCGTTTGCTGCACTGCCGCTGCGGGCAGCACTGCTGCTCCTGCTACTCGCGTACGTACTCGAGTACTGCCTCCCCTAACGTTCCCTCGATCATCTGTGAAAAAAATGATTCCTCATAAAAAAGAATACTTTTATTTGAGGAAAGATTAACATAAATATAATTTTATTTTTAAAAAGAAATCTGAAAAAGATGTTGTTATGGGTGTGGTAGAGGGATCAACGCTGCTGCGGGCGCCACTGATCAGCAGCAAGATGACGCGGATGTGATTGAAGTGTTCATCATTCCGCACACGCACGATGACGTGGGATGGCTCCTTTCCGTCGATCAGTACTACGTGCGCCAGGTAAGTACCCCTCCTCGTCGCATTTCGTTCTTTGGCGAAGAGCTTCGTTTTTCGCTCTTTTTCGTCTACTACTGCCTAGGTCCTCACGTACCCTGGTGGCTCCGTCCATCTCACACCTGTGTGCAGGTTCAATGGATACTCGACTCGTGCATCAGGCAGCTGTTGGACAATCCCGGTACGCGGGGGCACGGGCGTGATGGCCTTTCTCTTACTTGCACGCTTCATCACGCCACAGGGCGACTAACGGTCGGGTCAAACAGAACGTAAGTTCACGTACGTGGAGATGGCTTACTTCCAGCGGTGGTGGGATCAACTACCTGAGTCGAGCCGCGAGCAGGTTCGTACTCTGTATCGACGCGGTCAGCTCGAGTTCAACCTCGGTACTGTTCTCTTTCCGCATTTGTCAAGAAGAGGCTAACTACACGGTCGGCTCGTCAATAGGAGGCATAACGATGAACGATGAGGGTGTTACAACTTACTACGAAGAAATCAATCAAATGAGCCATGGAGCTGCATTCATCCAAAAGGAACTCGGGTTAGATTTATATCCAACTTATTGAAGCCTGATGGAATGAAGATACTCAAATCACAATTACTGTTGCAGGGCGCACTCGAGATCAGCGTGGCACATCGATCCCTTCGGCCACAGCGCGGCGACGGCTTCTCTCTGGTCTGATGTTGGATTTGACGGCTTTGTCCTCAATAGGTAGGCCTTTTAACTGTTTCAGAGCCAACACCACACTTACCACCGTTTTCATATTCAGAATTCCTCAGGATCTGAAGTCGGTGTGGAAGGCCCAAAAGCATTTAGAGTTCATTTGGCGTCCTTCCAAGAGAAAGTACTAGATCCCTTTCAACCACTGCCTCGTTCCTGTTCTCATATTCTTCCCTCGTGCGTTAGTGCTAATGCCAATGATATTTGGATTCACGTGCTTGACACCTGGTATTCCTCTCCAGCGGAGTGTGCCTTCAACGATGACGACGGTACGAATCTCGTCGTGAGCTATGAGGCGAAACAATAAGTGCTCCTCGAGTGCTGAGATTAATGGGTTGCTCAGGTTGGAATGGCATCTATATCCAAGACGATCCTCGCATCTTTGACCAGAACGTTGAGCAGGTACACTCATCTGCTCACATTGCCGAAACTAAGCGTATGTTATGATTGATTGTTCTCTTAATTTATGAAGATCGTCAACAACTTCGTCAACATGGCAAAGAGTAGGGCTCAGTTCTATCGCCACAACAAGCTACTGATTCCCTTTGGCGATGATTTTGCCCACAGAGAAGCGTACGCCCAAAGGCCCATTGGTGACCATAGCCTAACGAGCCCTGCGCTTGTTTGTGTAGATTTACCTCCTTCGTTCAGATGGACAAGCTCATCAAGTACGTGAACCAAAACACCTCGCGCAGCGGCGTTAAGGCCCGTTACGCCTTTCTCTCGGAGTATGTTGAGGCCGTCAATGCACTAAACCTGACTTGGCCTGTCTATGAAGGTTTCCTTGCTCCAACCATTACTCCAGCTTATCCTCAATGGCATGTTCTCACAAATGCGATCCTGACTGTAGGTGACTTCTTTCCCTATGCCGATGGCACGTCGAACGGATCCTACTGGAGTGGTTACTTCACATCACGCATCGCTCTGAAAGGGTACATGTGAACCCTTTCTCAGAACATCATCAGTTATTAATCTCAATTTGGTTAGCTATGTGCGATCGAGCGACAGCCTTCTCCACTCAGCCGAGCTGCTGTTTACTCTATTCAAGGATTCTGTATTCAAGACGTACTGAAGGCTCTTTCCTTCATCACAATTGCAGGGAGCGGTACATATGCTAATGAGCATATGTATGTGTTCTTGCAGTGATGAAGCCAAGGACAAGGCGAACTCTCAGCTCGAGGTTCTTCGACAGGCAGCGTCGGTCTCCACTCATCATGATGCTGTAACTGGAACAGAAAAAATGGCTGTACGAGCGATTGCCTGGTTGCTACTCATGCAACCTTATGACCTGACTCCCCTCACAGGTAGCCGTGGATTACACCATACGACTGGACATGGGCAATCAAGCAGTCAACAATTTCCTGGGTAATGTTTATCAAGCACTTGATAGGCAAGGTACGAGAGGGTTGGACCTAGTCAAAGCAATGCAGCCATTCTGATGAGTCAATGTGAAGACGCGGAAAGTTCTCGCAATACCGGTGCTGGCATCTCGGTGAAGCTCTTCAACCCGCTGGGCTGGGCGCGCAAGGAAGTGCTTCGAATTCCCATCAAGGACCCATTGGTCAAAGTAGTTGACGCAGCAGGCAAGCCCGTGCTTTCCCAAGTCAATCCTATACCCAATTACAGTCTTGATAAGCGTACGTTCCTAGTCTTTTCAAGCCATTCCAGTAATGTTTGATCTTACCCCTCTGACAGAATCGGCGTCCTACAACCTCTTCTTTGTGGTGGAGCTGAAGCCGCTTGAAGTGAAGACTCTTTACATTCAGTCAACTCAGTTTGCCAATGAAGAAGGCCAGGCTGTGTTTGGTGTACCCACGCCTCGCGCAAGCATAATCGAGAATGAATACTTGAGGGTGTCCTTAAATCCCGTGACAAACAGGTATCTGTCATCACTGGTGATCGTGGCTGACGCAGTTGGTAACAGCGACCATTTCATACAGTATTGGAGCCATCACTAGCAAGCGAACCGGTGCCACAGCAGTTACAGAACAATCATTCATCCAATACCTCCCGGCCAATGGCGAAGAGATCCAATCATCAGGCGCCTACATCTTTCAGTACTCACTCCCCTCACTTTGTATAGGAGAAGCCGATCTAACACCGGTTGCTCAAACAACAGGCCTACTTCGAACACTGCAATGGTAGTTGGGAGCTCGAGCGGTGATCTCCTCGTTGTCACGCGCCACTTCCCTCGTGAGTATGCTACAGTTCCTCGCGTACTAGCCCTTCCTCGCGGCCAGGACTACGATGGTTCGAGCTACCAAAGTTACCAACACTACATTCATCGAACTGACGATGAACCATGTAGATACGTTTGCCGTGAGCGTGCGCTCAGTGACCACAAAGCAGGTAGTCTTCAACGTGTGGCGTGTGGACGGCACTTCAGGCTGGGGACAAACGCTTCAGATGGATTATCTCGCCATAGAGGATATCACAATCTCTTCGTCTCTTGGTCAGAGCTTGCCTGTTAATGGCTCACAGTATGGCACTGTTGCTGTCGGCGCGTTCCACAACAAGATTGCAACGGCCGTCATCAAATTTACTGCAGTGCGTAGAGTCGTTAGCTCACCGCTTGCTGTGCGCTCACCAACATCTTCTCTTCCACTCTAGCCATTTTCTGGTGTTCCTTTGGTGTTTGCTACCGCCCAGGGGCAGGACTATGACGACACTTTCTCAGTGGGCGTTCAAACCGTAACGTCATCTTACGCAATCATCAACGTTCAAAGAGTGAACGGTACATTTGGTGCCTCCTAGTTGTGTGCACAATCGACCATGCCTTTAATCAGTGGCTATTGTCAGGAGATGGCTGGGATCAGAATCTTTTGGTGACGTGGTGGGCTTTCCCCGCCGCCAATGCGTCCACAGTGCCCACGCCGCCCTCGCTATCCGACATTTACCCGGTCTATCCGAGCTACATCTGGGGCAGAACGTCTGTGGGACCTTCGCCTTCTTCGCAGTACGCTACTGTCACCATAAATCACCCCGCGTTTTGGAGATGGCCTCTCATCCTCATTTCAGTCAAGAGTAAGCTTCCGCCTGTTAGTGACCGCATTTGGCTTGCATTGCTTACCTGCTCTCGCGCCTCCCCAGGTCCGGGCAACAGCACATGGGCCACGACTGTGCGTCCAATTGAGAATCAGTCATCATTTGTGCTCAACCTCTATCTCAACTCCGCCAGCGGTTGGCGTGAGAATCTTGAGGTCAGCTGGGTTCTGATTCGCAGGGACGATATCGTTGAGTCCGTCGTGCCGATCGGGAAGCCCATTAACGCATGCATCTTTGTTGGTCCCGTGGTTCAAGAAGTTCAGGTATGTTTGCCAGCTCACTTGCACAGAACTGGAAGCTAACGTGTATACTTCACACAGCAATTCATCAAGCCTGGTTATGCACAGACAGTGAGACTTTACCAGGGTACTAATGATGAGCTAGCTGGCAACTTCATTGAGATCGAGGAAGAGACTGGCCCTATCGATAGTGGAACCGAATATGTACGTAGATGCTCGGGATGATGTCTCCACGCACATATTGATTGACCCTTACTTCAGGTTACTCGATTCACCACTGATCTTGATAACAAGATGACTTGCTTCACGGATGATAACTCGCTCTTGATCCAGAAGAGGTACGCTGCACTCTTGTCCACTAGCTTCGATTTGGGTTAATTTAGCGCTTCAGAGTGTTCAACGCTACCAAGCATGACCCGGTGCCGGCTAACTACTTCCCCATGGTGGCTCGTGCATTCATCCAGGATACTTCCAGGTACAGGGCAAAGCCGGTGGTTTTGTATCATGACACTTACTATTTGAACCTTAATAGGAACCTCCAATTCACGTTGATATCCGATCGCTCTCACGGAGCGGCAAGTCTAAATGCTGGTCAGCTTGAGGTTATGATAGATCGTCGCTGCCTCTCTGATGACGGAAGAGGAGTCGGTGAGGTACGAAAAGAAGAAAGTGTGTTGGAAGTTCAGCTCACTTGAGTCATGCTTAGGTACTCGACGATAAGAACCGAACTCAGCAAGCGTTCATAGTCCTCTTTGATGGAATTGAGAACTCCGCTCTATTGCACCGCAAGTTGGCCATCCGTCAGCAGTTCCCTACCCAGGTTCCTCTTCTTCCCAATGCGGTAGCGGCTAGTCGACAACCGCTAATTGTTATCCATTGTCAGGTCAATACCTATGCCTCGAGTTCAGCTTTCCATCCTCGTCCTCGTGCTGCCCAGCCTCAAGCGAGTGGGCTTAACGCCGAGCTTCCCTACAACGTGCATCTACTTTCGCTCTACACCCAACAATTCAACTTTTCTCAGTTCTCATCACACCCGGAATCGGCACCGACGTCCCGGGTTCTCGTGCGCCTACAGCACATCTTCGAGGAGGGGGAGAGTGTGAAATACTCCACTCCCGTCGCTATCGATCTTGGGTCGCTCCTCACTCTCCAAGGCTGGCGGGTGGCTAACATCACTGACGTCAACTTGACTGGCAATCGTGCCCTGTCTGATATCAAGAAGCTCAAGTGGCTCACAACGGATAAGACCGCCTCAACGGTTCGTGAGCCCGTGCATCATCAAGCGCTCTGTGTTGCTCATTCTTGTGCATTATGTACAGACGGTTGAACATCAAGGCGTAACACATAAGGCCAGGGCCGGTCATGTCGTGACTCTGTACCCATCCGAGATCCGCAGCTTCATCTTCGATCTTGTGGCCACGCAGTGATGAGCAGCAGCCTTGATCCTTAACCCTTTAAGACGCGCTGACGTGAGCGGTTTGTGGCCGAGAGGGACGGCGTGATGTTCCCTCCTTCCTCTTTCATTAAGTTATCTTTACCCCATCCATAATGGCCTTGCACTCAATGATGCAGGGGCGGCCCTATCACGATCTGCTGCTCTGCACCGATGACATTGAAGAGACCATCGCGTTATTCAAGCGACACCGTACCGCACGGCGACTGCCGCAGCTCACCGATGAGATACTGCAGAGCAAATATTGGATGAAAGGCGCCCCCAAGCGTGAAGAGGCCAAGAAGGAACTCCCGCTAGCTTGATGATATGCTCAGTCCGCACGCCCTGTAAGTGCGAATATCTGTATGGCACTAGTAACGGGCGTTTCTGTTTCCCTCCTTCCTCGTTCAATCAAGTTTTCAACGCTTGCTGTACCTGGGCACGATTGGAATGTGACGTCAACCGCCACCTTGAAGTGGTGTCCAAGGCATCGTTGCTCGTTTCCCGGTT
>CDEZ01023197.1:1349-15523 GCA_000826365.1 Acanthamoeba royreba | reverse complement strand
CACGTTATTTTTACGGTTTCCACTGCAATGGATAGACTTTTAATTTACATTTTTATTGGTATGCCAATTATGTATGCAGCGTGTTGTTCTTGCAGTACTTGATCTTTTCAACTATCTCACCTATGGCGTCCAAGAGTTAGCCTCCTATTGAGTACAGCTGATGGATGGGGATCATACAAGCCTCCTGTGCAGTGAGAGCTTCAAAGGTGTGGCTCTCGTTATCCTTGCCGTCTTCTTTGAACAACAACGTGAACTGTGATGGTTTGGTATCTGACACGGTAGCATCCACCACGTTCTTGATCTCCTTCCACGCTTGAATCTGTAGGTGCACCCAGTGCGAGTGAGAAGAATGCGTGGACCTGGCGAGGTGACACAATGTACCTTGCCTCCTTGATCAGCTCCCTTCTTCTTCGAAGTGTTCGTGATGCGGTCTCTATCGATACCAATGTACCGCTCCTGCTTCATGCCAAACTTGGACATCCTGGTCACCTCGTACCTCTAGTGTACAGATGGGTGCGGTTAGCTTGATTCCTTCGCAGACGCAGAGTGGAAGTCATAGGTTGATGTACCTTGTGTCGGAATGCCACAGTGTCACTCCAGAAGGCGTAGGTAAGTTTGGCCTGGCTGGGATCTAAGGGATGCTCTTCATCACTTTCCTCATCACTGATGTCTCTGGGTTCTATCATATTCGACGCAGTTCGGAACAGGGTCTGCTTGTCGGTTCATTAGCTCCTGTGGAAATGAACCATAAGGCTGATCAGAAGCGCACCGGTTTCCTGGTACCCAGCCTAGACTTCGGACGTGAAGCTGAGAGGGCCCGCGAGGGATTCCGATTTTTGCCCCTCTTCACGAGCACCAGGTTGGTAGCATGCACTTCAGTAATGTTCAAGTCAAGCGGAAGAGGGTCATCGGAGTTGATGAGATGGAGCGAATGCTGCGTGTAGTCGATCAATGACTTGCTGCAGACTCTCCGCAAGATGTCCTTCACCCTCGTGTCCTTATCCTTCACTTCAATCGTCTGTACAGTGGGTATGAGTCTTTTCCGTTGTAACATTATTCTCCACCTCATACGCACCTGGAATTGATCATCTCCCAGAGCTACCTTGACAAACCTGAGCGCAGCTTGCGGGACAGGACGATAGGTGGGATTATCCACCACACAGAACCGCTTTCCGAATCGCTTGACCTCAACTTCAGCGTGTAACTCTGTTATTTGATGTATCAGGCTTCTCTCCGCCTCAAGCATCAGTGTGAATGAGTGATCACTTACGTGGAGCATCAGTATCAGGAGTTCCATCATCCTCTGCTATACGCAGGCTGTAAGCCAGTGGATCCATGTGCAATGGAATGGCGTCCTCTGTAGCTTTCTTCCTGACTGCCTCCAGAACCTTCTCCACAGTTGCGTCTGGAGTAGAACAAGGGTCAGAACTAGGTCCTTTTTGGCAATTGAAAACAAGTGAATGGTGCATACTATCCGCCACCCTCAAGCGCATGGGAGCCGGCTTTGATGGCCCGCCCGTGGAGCAGCAGAGATACACGACGAGCTCCATCTGGGACTCTCTCAACTTCTTTGCCGCCACGGCTAGTGTCGCACTCAGTGAGCTTTCCTTCTGTCCTCGATCCGGGAGAACCTCTTCTCGCTTAAATATCCCTTTCGACCTGACCTCCATTTCAGCTTCCTTGGCTCGAGTAGCTTCCTGGTGAGCTACCTCTCTGGCCTCGGCCTCCGTCTCCTCATCCGACAACTCCTCTTCCTGTTCCATCTCTTCATCATTTGTAGCCTGTTGGGTGCTGTGGGTACTGTCCTCGGCAGCGCTGGGCTTAGCCAAGGTGGAAGCGGACGCCGTCTCTGGTTCGACCCCACCATTTGCTGCAGCAGTGTTTACGGTGTGTTTAACTCGTGGAGTCGGCGCGCGGGCAGGTAGGACCGGGGAAGTGGGCACAGTGCGGTGCCTCTGCGCTATCATCCTCTGGTACTCTGTCTCGTCCCTCTGCCACAGGGTCTCGTCTCGAAGGTATTCGAGCAGGTTAGGGTGGATCTGGCAGTCCACCACCTTGTTCCTCGCGAACTCTTCTCGGTAGAGCTGTTCCGCGATCGGGTCCTTCTTGTAGTTGACCTTTCTCCAGTCCTGCAGGACCCTCATCACCGTGTGTAGTTCTCCCACTGACAACATTGTGCCAGGTGACTGAGGGGAAGAAGACCTGGGCCGTCACCGATGTCTCGATATCCAGGCTGTATCAAGACATCAGAAGATCCTTCCCTCGATATCTTAATTTAGAAAATTACCATATAAATAATTTAGCGAAGACCGATTGAGATTTCTTTTTGTATTTATTTGTTTGACTTTCCGCTTACACCAGCAAAACAGCGTTGATGCATCCATCATTTTCAGGGTTATTTGTCACCTGAGCGTACTTACCCCAAATCACTTTACCCGCTGGTGTGACGAGCCCCAGATCGCTTACGTTAACCTGATGGGCGGATGCAGAAAACGTCACTTAAGAGAACAGAGATGATCGTGCACCACCAGTGCAACGCACCTCAATTATTGTTCCCTTGGTGATGACGCCCAGTTGCGTGTAGAGTGGCGATTGTGGGTTCTTCTTCACGCCGAGAATATCCAAGTAGAATGTGGCCTTAAGCTCAGGGTGCGTCACATGCGCTTTCTGTGGTACAGGGAATGTATAAGATTTGTGAAATACATTCATCACAGCTAGACGTGTATCGAACCTTGAATCGGAGGGCTGCAGGTCGGATGAAGCGTTCGTACTTGGGCGGTTTGCGTGTGAAGTTATCTCCTACGAATGTCACCTTGCGTACCATACGCTTCCATGATTTCTCTGTTGAGATCACATGAGTTAGCGACTTTCTGAAAGAACAGCGGTTGAAATCTTGAATACTACGTACTTCCTCGCTTTCCTGATGTAACCACTCCAAACATTTCGTACTCGCTGATGGGTCGCACCTTAGGCAGCGGCACGTCCCACCTGCCAGCCCTTTGCTTCTTCTTTTGTTTGACCGTGTTGCTGAGCACCTTGGCCCTGTTTTATCACACCCCTCAGCATGAGAAACTACAAATAGTCTTCAAACCATCACGTGATGGAGGATGGAGTGATACCTTCGGGTTTGCTCTCTGTCAAGCAGGTACGAGGGAACGGCTCCCTTCTCCATCTTCTCCTCCACGTGCTTGTTCGTCTTTTGCTGATGCATAGCAATTCTGGCATTTACATACAACAACTTGTCAATGACACGTTTCCGGACAGAGGTGGTGCATGTGTCGGTACTTCTTCTTCATCTCGACCTTCTCCGCGTGCCGCTTCTTGGCGAAGAGCTTGGCACGCAGACCGTGCACCTTCTGAGCGAACTCAGAGCGCTTGTGTGCCATACGAGCCTCTCGCTTGCGCCTAAAGAGATTTATCACATTAGAGGAAGCAATAAAAAAATAAATATTTTCTATTTAAAAGATTAATTATAATTCTCATTTGTGTCCAGATTAAATTTTGAGGGCTGACAATGATGGAAGATAGGAGATTAGACGTACAATTTCTCGAAGTAATCCATCCGGTAGCCATACCTGGCCCGGTGGAGCTTGATATAATCTCCCTGCGGCTGTGTTTACCCATATGGACCATGCCATCTTATCGTTAGCAAATCCCCCATTAAATCTGCAAGAAGGATCCCAAGACGAAGAAAGAACGTACCATGTTGGCGGGTCTTGTGGGCCTCCTTTCAACACACTTATGTGACGATCGAGGTCAGAACGATAATCTCTCTGGATATTTTCTTCTAAGGCCGGAATGGCCTCCGCAAGATGAATTCCGACGCCGTTGAGGTTTCTTTTTCTCTTCCTCTTTTTTTCTCCGGAGTATGAATTTCTGTAGACTGTGCCAGTTTTAAATTCTTTTGCATACCAGAAAAAGTCTGGCGGAATCTTTCCTTCTTCCTTTTCGTTTCGGTTACGTAAGCGTTTAATTTTTTGTTTTTCGAACGTCGTACAATCTAAGGCCGCAACAGACGATGGCGAGACATCTAGCAGAGATCTTCGGCACGGAGAAGGACAGGTACACTACTCCCCTCCCCTTCTCTTACTTTCTCATCCACAGCAGCGCAGGTGTCCCACATCTTCTTTAAAGTGGCCGCCACCCCCTCGTACTCTTTTCTTTATGTTTTTGATGATGGGAGCAGCGGAAATCGATTAATTTAATGCACACCCTCTTCCATTTGCAATCTAGCCCAGATTAGTGCGCGGCCGCTAACACAATGAAGAAAAAGATGTGAATGCAATCACCACCATCATGATGTTTGATTGGCCCATTTGCTCACGCGACTCCTTCCTCCTCCCACTCCATCTATCTTCCCTTCTTTATCTATCCTTCTACCCCTTTCGATTATCATCCTCGTCCTCGACTCTTCCCCTGCGGAATGTCATCCCTCGTGACATGGGAATTGCGACCCCGGGTTGAAATGGTGAAGGGTGAACTGCCCGTTCTTCTACAAAATTGGAGCATGCCGCCACGGCGACAAGTGCTCGCGACTCCACAACCGGCCGCCCATCAGTCAGACCCTTCTGTTGGCTCACATGTACGCCCCGCCAGTGCCCGCCGTGTGGCCTGCACCGGACGACTTCCAAGCCATTGAGCAGCTACGCCGCGATGCCGAAGATCATTTCTTAGATTTTTTGGAAGACATCCACGAAGAGCTTTCAAAATTCGGTCCCATCGAAGACATGGTCATCTGCGACAACACTGGACGTACGTTTCCTCCAATCAATTTTGGCTTCTAGTGTTCTAACCTACCCATCCTTTCAACACAGCTCACCTGCTAGGTAATGTGTACGTGAAGTTCGAGACCGAGGACGATGCGGAGAAGGCTCTCAAAGGCTTGACCGGCCGCTTCTACGGAGGAAGGCTGATTATGCCCGAGTACTCGCCCGTTACGGACTTCAGAGAGGCTCGCTGCCGCCAACACGACGTCAACGCGTGTGAGCGTGGTGGAACGTGCAACTTCATGCACGTCAAGCCTGTAGAGCCTGAACTCGAGCGTAAACTCTTCGGACGCAGCAGGCGTGGCCGCAGAGATCGCAGGCGCCGTGACGACGATGATGATCACCATCGCGACAGAAGACGCCGCTCTCGTTCGCGATCTAGGTCGCGCGACAGGGACCGCCGAAGGAGGGACAGAAGCCGTGATCGTGACGATGACCGCGATCGTCGTGACAGGGATCGGGACCGAGACAGCAGGAGGGACAGGCGGGACAGGAGCCGTGACCGCGATGATCACCGCGACCGTCGTGACAGGGACAGGGACAGGGATAGGGACCGTGAAAGGAGCAGCAAGAGGGAGCGCAGCGAGCCCGAAGTGGGCGCAGGTAACGGTTCTCAACCGACTGAGGGATCCGAGGCCAAGAGACCTCGCCATGAAGGCGAAGAAGTCGCTGTGGCAAGTGCCGAAGGTGCTGAGGTACGACCTGCCGAGAGCGCAGGCGCCGAGGTCAGTGGACCTCCTGCCGATAGCGCGTAAATGATGTCTTTTCTCAATGCGTGGTGCCTCACTGTTGAGCCTGATCTTAAGCAGTTATAAAGTTACTTTTCATGTTAAGTACTTGCTCATAAGTTGAACCACTGCCTGAACTTTTATTGTTAAGTCCTCATGGTCAGATGTCAGTGACCGTGGCACCTTGGCTGTCCACGTCGAGGGTGGTGGTGCGGCACTGCACGCCAGCTTGCACGAGAACGTCCTGCAGGCGGGCCGCCACAGCTGAGAAGTTACCACGACTCAGCGCCAGTATTGTGGAACCTGGTGAAAACAGAGCATTAGTTGAGGTAAGATGTGCATCAGCTTCTCACTACTAATGTATACCTGAACCAGAGAGGCACACGCCTAGCAAACCAGGAGTATCTGCAGGCGTGAGGGCCAAACACTCCTGCAGCCCAGGCACCAGGTGCGCGCGATACGGTTGATGGATTTTATCCCTGTGAACATGTAATGTGGTTAGTTTGTGCGGATTATAAAAGATACAGGAAAGCATACTTGAGCGCTTCATGAACCAGAGCAGGGTTATCTACACCCGAGTTGGTGAGGGCGGCCGTCATGAGTCCGACTCGTTGGAGGTTGAAAACCTGATATGTGTGAATGGCTGACTTATGTTCAAGAGAACGCGAGTTCATACCACGTCAGAGCGAGAGTAAGTCGGGGGAAGAGCCTTCCTGGCCTTTTCCGTTGACACTTCGAAATTAGGAATGGCCACGACTGCCTTCACCCTGTCACTGTAAGATAGTCTGCGGGCATACACGCTTGGCACTCCTGGTCGAAGGAACTCTTTAATCAGTAATCGATGCACTGAAAGAGCTGGCGCAAGCTTACCATCGAACTTCGCACTCTCCTTGTCGTTGGTGTCATCGAAACCACAACAAACAACGAAGCCTCCGCATAGCGAAGCAGATGCATTGTCCGGATGGCCCTCTATGGCCACACAGTAACGAAGCATTTGAGCCGTGGTAAGACCGATATCGAATAGCTTGTCCGCGATTATGACTCCGCATACTACAGCGGCTCCGCTGCTTCCCAGTCCTCGTCCTAAGTTAGATGGAAGTGAGCATTA
Source organism: Acanthamoeba royreba (assembly GCA_000826365.1). Classification (NCBI taxonomy): domain Eukaryota; phylum Discosea; order Longamoebia; family Acanthamoebidae; genus Acanthamoeba; species Acanthamoeba royreba. Next base: position 8,921 of record CDEZ01023197.1, on the reverse strand, counting down.
CTGCAACAACCATGTTCAACGTGACATACCAAGAGGAATATCGTTCTTGATCGATAAAGAAAACCGAGTGTTGCTAGGAATGTTCTTTCCCTCTTTTGAGGCAACGTGAACCACTGCCTTCCACAAGAAGTTGGTCTCATCCAATGGCACTCCATCCTTGCCCTCGCCATCAAAAGTGATGTGCACTACGGATTCTTCACCCTACAAACAGAGGAGCTAAAGCATGGAGTGATGACCAGCAATGCAGCTGTTTCAGTACCTTCCGTTCACTAACTTCGACATCCGCACTCAAGTAGAGAGCCACAGCGAGACCAAACACATCGAAACCGCTCCCGAGATTGGCACATGAACCGGGTACTCGGGCTCTAATGCGCTTTCCTAAGAGGCGTACGGGACTGGCAGTGGAGCCACGTGCGCTATCCTTGAGTGCTTCCTCGATGATGTTCTTAAGTGCACCTAAATCGTTGTCGATCTTCCGGCAGCGCGAAGGCAGGTTCATGATCCTTTCAAGTTCCTGTGATGGTTTGCTTGTAAACAAGGTGCATAAATCGCGAGAGAGCTACTGAACATACCGGTGGCAGAGGCAGAACATGACCAAGAGCCTTCTTCTGAGCATCGGCAAACTTGGCGGGGCTCGCTGTGGCAAGCGAGGCGAAGTTTACGGGGTAGAGTGCTCCTCGCGAGACATCCCTCCACTTGCGTTCCAGAGCGTGCGCTATCCCAGGAGAAGTTAGCCCTAAAGAGGGACTCAAAAGCATGAGTTACATCGGAAGTCGTACCTCCGATTGCTGAGTGAGGACAAAGGATGTAATCTGATGTTTCCTGGTACCGCTTGATGGTGGCTAAGGTTTCCTCCTCTAGAAGGATAAAAGTCAAGTTGCGCAGACGGAAAGAATGCTCAGCGCTGTGGCACGGACCTGATACCGCGCAGGAAGCCATGATGGAACATGCTTTATCGTGAATGTTCCTTGGGATCTCAAGCACACCTGTCTCATTGAACTTGCTCATCCACTCTGCTACTTGTTTTGCGTCACGATTCGAGATCTCATAAAAGAACCTTTCAAAATTGCTGGATACTTTGTATCATATTAGTGGTGTGGTTTAGCAGTAATGCCAAGCAGTTTCGCTCACCTTGGATATCCATGGATGGGCTAAAGCTAGGCATGACCACTCTCTTTTCATACTTGCCCGAATCGAAGAAACGATGCAGGATGCTGTATTCAAAGATCAGTTAACGACACCCAGACATCAATAAAGAAAGGAGTCATTAAGTACTCATTTTGGTTGGTAGCGACGATGAAGTGATGGATCGGGAGTCCCATTTGCTGCGCATAGAACCCTGCCAGCACATTGCCGAAATTGCCGGTGGGTACGGAAAACACTACCTTAGCGCCTGCACTCTGTTCTGCCGGGGAGGTGACCTGACACAAAATCATTTGAGCAAAGACCACATCCATTTTCAGCGCGCAGGGTCTATTCCAAGGCATTACCTGGAAGTAGGCGTAAAAGTAATAGACAGTCTGTGCGAGAATGCGAGCCCAGTTGATGCTATTGATGGCCGCAAGGTTGTGTTTCCGTTTGAATGCAAGATCGTTGAATGTGTCCTTTACCAGTTTTTGACAATCATCAAATGTGCCCTCGACTGCCCAATCCACAACGTTAGCCGCAACACTGATGGGGAAGGAATGCAGAATGGTACCAGATATGTTGTGGACGTTCGGATCGGTTATGGTAGTCATCTGTTTTTCTTGGATATGACTCACACGTCCGTGAGGATGCAGCACGAACACTTCAACGTTCTTCTTCCCACGGAGACCGGCAAGCGCTTCATCAAAAAATGACATCAAAGTCAGCCTCACGTCAAACAGAACATGAGGTTAAAGGACGCACCAGCACTGCCAGTATCACCTGTCGTTAGCAACACCATAAGCGTGACGGGTAGGTACACATCGTCAGTGCTGCTTCACCAATCTCAAAGACCACTACCGGGAGCGTACCAGAAGTCGCGCCAAGCACTGTGATGCGGGTGACGCTTGCTGGATCATCGTCTTCGGCCGCATGCTGATCGGCTCCTTCCGGATGATGGGCAGCGTTCGTGTGCAGGAGGTACTCGAACAGGTGTCCCAAGAACTGGAGCGCAAAGTCCTTGAAGGAAAAGGTCGGTCCATGGAAGAGCTCGCACACGTTGGCCCACACGCCGGCCTCCTCCTGGGCGCTCGTCATGCGACACGGCTGCACGCGAAGCACTTCGTCGATGAAGAAGGCGCCATAGCTCTTGTGAATCATCTCACGCAGGATGTGTGCAGGGACGTCCTCTTCATCAATGAAAAAGGACAGAATCTCAAAGGCCAGATCGGCGTACGGGAGGTGACGCCACCGCGCGAGCTGCTCTGGCGAGACGCGGGGCAGGGGGAGGGTGGGTACGAACAGGCCGCCGTCGTCGGCCAGGCCCTTGAGCACCACATGGCGGAAGGATCGCTCTCGTTCCCCGCCTCGCGTGCTCTCGTACACCACTCGGGATTGAGTTTTCGTACTTGCCTCCGTGCCTGACATCGAGTGCATCTTTGTGACTTGAATGTCTCGTCTCACTGCTCTGTAGTTCTTCGGTGAGGCAAATGAATGCAGGTTGTCTCTAATCTTGTCGCGCTACACGCGCCACAGTAAAAAGAAATACTTGAGAAAAATTAGGAAATTGCTCTGGGAAGCTGAGGTGGGACAAGTTACACAGGGAAAACAGTTTTCCACACCCTGGGTACAAGGCCGGTGTGCCTGTGGACCACAGGAGACACAATGGAAGTTTGGGCGATCCTCGCTTCATGGAGGGACACATGTGGGAGACTTGTTATCGTAATGAGGATGGGTGAATTCTGCACTCGCTGGGAATTGAACCCGTGGTTTTCGGAAGAGGAAAAAGAAAATCTTGGCGACAGAGTTTTCTTTTGCAATTTCATTTGGGTTTGCGTAAACGAGTAAACGGACAGGCTCTGCCCCTGTTCATACACAACCCGCACAGGGATGGAGGCGAGTCCATCGCCCTCGCCTAGCCCATCACCGTCTCCCGATGCTGGAGGTGGCTCCATCATTCCCAGTCCTGCCTCGCAATCAGTGCTCGAAGATGGAGGTACGATCGCATTCAATTGAATTTTAAATAAGTAAAATTAAAAAATAAAATAAAATAAAATAAAAGGTACACAGTACCGCCACTAATATTCAAATAATATTTTGATTTCAAGATGAAGTTTATTCTCGGACACTTTTGTCTGACGGCGGCGCGCAGGTATCTTATCGGTGCTTGAGATCAACCTGGTAGTGGGTGTGGTGGCCTTCCTTCTGCTGGCATACCTTCGATGGCGAAGCCAGCGGAAGCTCTACTTCAAATACTATGGGGGTACATGTACCTGCATGTTGGCGCAGTGCAGGATTGCGCTTGGATCGGACTGATCGGTTGTGCGTGCAGGAGAGTATCAACGATTTTGGGAGAATGAACGGCTTGCGGCCACTGATTCCTTCTCTTCCTTCCCTGCTATTGATGAGGAAGATGGAGCGGAAACAGAGTCGTTGGTGGAGAGTGAAGGTACCCAGTCCATTGTGCACCAATAGTTTTGGTCATTTCTCATCAGGATTCATCCATCTATGTCTACCATAGGAGATGACATGAGCAAATCAGGAGATATGGCTCGTTCTAGGGAAGAACTACGTAAGCGACAACTCACAGAACTGAGCAAGAACGGGCCTGAGCCATTTATGGGCTGGGTTTGGCCTCTCGTGCGCATGTCCAAGCTTGAGATGGCGGACAAGTGTGGAAATGATGCCATGATTTATATTCACTTCCAGGTAAGGATGATTCATGTCACATTCTCAGGTGATTTGAACCCTTAGTTACTTTGCCTGTTCAGAGGTGCATGATCGCCTTTCTGGGTATTTCTGTCATTCTGGGCATTGCGATTGTCCTTCCTGTAAATGTGACCGCCAGCCAGAACGCAGACAAGATCAATACTGGTTTCTTGTCCACCACCATTGGTACTATTTCCGACTCATTCCACAGCTGGATGTTGCTTCTGAAACTAGTTGGCAGGTAACATCAATCGTGATACCGAGCGGGATCGATACTGGGCGCACACTTTCGTTTGCATCATCATAGCTAGCCTTGTGTACGGCCTTGTGTGGTATCTTCGCAAGTATCTGATATCCTCCAAGGTATTCCTCTGTCATGACCCCAGCGAGAACGGACACTAGCTGACGCAATGTAAAACCCAAAGGACAAGTTCCTCACTAGAAGCGTCAAATCAGCGGTCAGTGCGCATTCCATCATGATCCGCAACTTTCCGTCAAACTTTACGGACGAGGAGGAAATTAGGAGGCATTTTGAGGAGCTCATCGAAAATAACGTAGATCTGAGGCAAGATGTACAGCGAGTAAAGGAGAAGCGTAGACGTAGGCGTACTCTGAGCCTAGATGGTCAAGCAGCCGCCGCTGCTGCGGTCCTGGACACGCAACACGATATCGATGGAAACAACGGGATCACTTCGGAAGCTATTCAAACCATCGACTTGACGCGTGACCACGAAGGCAGTACTTCATCTGAGCAGTGGAGCACCAACCCTAGGGTCGAGGAGGTTCACAACCTTCTCAGCGGCGATGATCGACCAGACGCGAAAGGAAAGGAGATTGATCAGTCAATGATTCCAGATGCCGCGCAACACCAGAGTACCGAATCCCTCCAACTCAGTTCAACACAGCCACAAGTTCCACGGCTCGGATGGTGGGCACGGCAAATGGAAAAGCGACGTCAACGAGCAGCAGCTCTGCGAGAGCCAGACTCACAGAGCGAGAGCGAAGGCGAGGGAGAACACAGCAAGCATAAACCCTCCGTGGTAGCTGTGCATGTGACGTGGGAAGTACGCGACGTACTCAATGCGATAGAGGCCTACAAGGATATAGACGATCAACTCGACCACTATCGGCAAGAGAAGATGCTTCGCGGCCAAAGACCCCTCGTGTGGTTCCCGCCCTCGTCTTCACTCTTAGGCAAACTGGTGTACCTAGTTTGCCATTTTTCTACAATCGCCGAAGGCATCTTGTATGGAGGTGTACGAGGACGGCTCGATGCCATCAGAGAACTCAAGAAGCAGAAAGAAGAACAGAAACGGGAGGTGCAACGGGCCAAGAAGCGTGCAAGAGCGGCACGTGCTACGGGTGTAGTGTTCATAACCTTCTCTTCTAGTGCTATTGCCAAGGTACCAAGTCCTCCAGCCATGGCTGCTCATTCCTCCAGTAAACGTAACCCAATTTACGCAGGTTATCACACATACGTACCACAAGTATACAAGTCTTTGGAAACTTAACTGTTGGCTTGCAGACGATCTCACATCCCGTTCAAAGTACATTCCTCATCGTGTCGAGGCAATAGCGTTAAGGACTAACCTGTCATTTAGGTCGCTGAAAGACAGACAATGGATCGTCACCATGGCGCCGGAGCCTGAGGACATTATCTGGCCAGTATGCTTAACCCTTATTATACGTATTTGAGGTGTTGCTAATTCTATTTCATATATGATCCAGAACCTGGGAGTCGGCAAATGGGAAAAACGGCTGCGAGTATTCTACGTCAATCTCACGCTCCTTGCCTTCTTCTCTTTCTTTACTACTCCTCTTTCCATTATTTCTGCTCTACAACCCTTGAAACAGGTATTCTCCGCCTGAAACAATGTAATGGTCTGCATCTGCTAACCATACACTCAACAGGCGCCAGTATTTTCCGATATCATCGACAGCTTGCACAAGTGGAACAATGGGGCTCTTATCTTTGCTTACCTTCCTACTCTTTTTCTCTTGGCGGTCACCACCGTCTTACCTCTTGTCATTTGGTGTACGGTGCCTGGCTCCTGAAAGTAGCTTCGTTTATTAACCTGTAGTTTCTCTATCGCTTGCAGTTTCCTCAATGTTCGAAGGACATCACAAGACTTCGTCAACACATAAGTATCTAGTCGTGAAGACCTATATCTTCCTTCTATTTAGCATTCTGCTTCTTCCCTCTCTTTTCCTTACCTCACTTGATGCCCTCATTCGAAAAGGTTCCCACCAGGCCTTGCCCGCTTTTTCTTCTTGAAACATCATTCTGACATCTCTTCACAGGCTGGGACAACAGGGAGCACCTAAACGTGCTCTTTTCAGGCCTATTCTTACCCAACTCAGCTGCGTTCTTTATCAACTATATTATTCAGATGGCTATCATGGGACAGATTGTTGAGGTAAGCTTCATGAGTCTTCGAGGTAAGTTTCCTCACTGAGAAGTATCCATTCTGTACAGGTAATGCGATTACCGGAGCGCCTCCAGTCCCTTCTTCTGCAACTCAAGGCTGTGACCCTTTCACAGAAGAAGCGGGCCGATGAATATGCGTACCCACATGAATACGGTACGCTTCATGCTTGTGAGAAAAGGCAGATGGACTGTTGTTCACTGCCTGCGTTTTGTATGTCAGGAATGCAATATGCCTATATGATGGTGTTCTTTGCCACGATCCTCACATTCAGCACTATTGCTCCGCTTATCCTTCCATTTGGGATGCTATACTTCATTTGCAAGCACTTTCTTGACACCTATCTTCTTGTTCACGTGCGGCCACGGGATTTTGACAGTGATGGCAGCATGCTTTGGTACGCCCTTTGTGTAAGCATCAAGATTCAAACAGCTCACGATTGTACGCCAGGACCGTACTGCGCGTGTTGCTCTTTACTGCCGTGCTCTTCCAGTTCCTTATGCTGGTTTTCCTATCGCTTCATGGCACCAATGGTGCGTATTGTCATCAAGCCTTACTACATGATGCAACCTGATTTCTCTTCTCGTGCAGGCCAAATGATATTTATGGCTGTGGTCCTCGCACTCGTTCTTACAGCGTTCTTCGTCGCCTACATGTCGCGAGTGGATATCTTCCAATTCGGAAAGGGTCCGAAGGCCACTGCCCTTCCTAAAGAACATGACTGGATGCGCGTCTTCCATACCGCCTATCTGCATCCCTGCTGGCGCAAGAATCATGAACGCTCCTCGTCTTCTTCCCGTGCCTCGCCACGAGGATCCCGGCTTCCTCACTTCCTTACTGTCTCCACAGCCATCAGCCGGCACGCAGGTGTTCAGGCTTCCGAATGATCATCCCAGGGCTCTCGTAAAGGTGTACCCCTTTTTGAGCTATTGCCAGGAAAGCGGACGGAACCATGCGCATGGAAGAGCTTTCCCCAAAGCGAACCTAGTCTTTCTCGGGGATGTGTCTGAACTGCTGATGAGTTGGTTGGTTCTCCTTGACTGCAAAACCTTAAGTTGCCAGTTATAAAGAATATACTTGGGCTGCATTATGACTAGTCTTGTGTTAGGTTAGCACTAGGAGCTGGTTGGAGACATATAATTGCCTCAATACTCGGTATCTGGTCCCCGCTGTTTTGGCGCCAAATGTTTTTGTCGACTCGCCTGCTGAAACATCGAAAAAAGCTTGAATTCATCTCCCTTAAAATCCTGCCGGGTCGTTAAACAAAAGAGCAGCCGATAAATCTTGTCGAGGGAGGAAAACCAAAACGGAA
>CDEZ01023195.1:9790-23700 GCA_000826365.1 Acanthamoeba royreba | reverse complement strand
AAATGTTTCCCACACGTTTTGGAAATGCTTTGGTTTTTAACTAAAGTTCGTTGTTGGCGCCGCTACGTACATCATCCAACGAGATCGAGAGAGGGAAGTGGATGGGAAGAGGGAGTGGAGAAAGGCAAGAGTCTCTCACTTCTTGAGGACACCAAGGATATCGTCCTCCCTGAAGAGGTGGAGCTCCTCGCCGTCAAGCTCAACCTCCGTGCCGCCATACTCGGAAAGAACGACGGTGTCGCCCTCCTTGACAGTGGTGGGGATGAGGTTACCCTCTCGGTTCCTGGCGCCCGGACCCACTGCGAGGACGGTGCCGTGGTTCATCTTCTTCTGAGCGCTCTCGGGGAGCACGATGCCTCCGATCTTCTCCACAGGCTTGGCCTTGCGGACGAGCACACGGTCGGAAAGGGGAAGGAGCCTCTTGGACTGCACACAACAACACAGAGGTAAATTAATTTCCCAGCATATAGTACGTTGTGGGTGTGATGAGATGTAGCTGCAATCTCTATTCTCGCGTTTAGAGAGCAAATTTGATGGGAAGGATCAAGAGATAACGTGGGACGATTTGCTTACCATTGTGTGTAGTGCTGTGGCAAAAAAAGTGTGACAAGGGAAGAGAATGCCGGAGGACAGTCGAATGAACGAATGAATGAAATGCAACGGCCAAGGACAAAAGCGACTGCTTGCCCGCAATTCGAAGAATCCGCACGTCGACATAATCTCAGCTGTAGAGATCACACAGAAATCTCCCGAGTAGGTTGTAGAAATTTCGCTTGCAATGAAGGTGCCATTTTTCCTCCGCTCCATTCATGCCTTACAAGACCGCTGCTCCAGATACGGACAAAGTGTGTAGCTGCCAAGGAACTTGTATCCGGAAGGAGAACGTTACCATACAGCGTCAATCGATTGCATCAGCAATTGAACGGCAGCGGAGGTGATCCTTTCCCCAATGACCGCCACCATTTCCAGCGAGCTGGTGTCCATCGGCTTCACATGGAAGGCGAGGCGTACGAGGGGTCTCTCTGGTGTTTCCTATGTGATGAAGTACGAGAATGCTCAGCGGTCTCGCTTTGAAGCCGACATTGCTTACGGTAGTCTGTGGTGGAAACAGGCAAACCTTGCTGTGGCTAGATGCACCGTATGTAAGGAGATGCTGTGCATGGAGCACAGGCAAACGCACGCTCAGGGGCCTTGCGGGAACTCTCTGATCTTAGTCTCCTTCGGCATGACAGTCACGAATGATGGGAAGCAAACCAACAATCCCGTCGTAAGAAGTGGACACTTCCTGGCCGATCAACGCCCGTACTCCTGCAATATCCACCGATCCAACAACGGCCTGCTCTGGTGGTGCGAGAATTGTTGTCAGCCGCTCTGCAGCGATTGTATAAAGGAACAGGCAGAGGGTCATCACCAGCATCGCTTTCTCGACATCGAGCAGGTGGCCCACGAGCGTAAGCAATTCCTGCGCGCGAAACTCGATCAGTTATTGCTGGATGTGCAGCTCAAGCAGGCTTCTTATAACAGCAGAGGAGAAGAGCGAAAGGAACATACTTCCTGCCTGGTTCAGACGATCAACTCGGTGTTTGACGACGCCATTTGGCAGCTCTACCGCCGAAAGCAGAGCTTCCTTACGTACTTTCGCACCGTAGCACAAGTTGACTTTCAGCGATGCCAGCGGGAGGAGCACTCTCTTGTACATAGCCTGGCCAGTCTTCATGCCGTCCAACTGGATGTGGAGCACATCAGCGAGCTTGAGCTCATGTTGTTCCACCAGGATCATATCCAGCGGCGGCTAGATGAGATTGCCGCAGTGATTCGCGAACCGACTCAGCCTCATATCTTCAAGGATCGCTATTTCGTGCTCGATCCTCATCACACATTTGCGACGGCGATTAACAGGTTGGGGACGCTCTCCGACTCAGCGCCCTTGGATTCAAGCGTGATGCTCTTAGCTCCGGGCGGTATTGCCGTGCACCCCAACTGCGTATTGCACAACCAGCAGATGTCGCGCCAGTATCGTGTTTTCGTTGCCGACGCGCAGCACAGGCAAGTGCTTGTTTTCGATTCGGCTGACTTTGGCGATCGTAACAATCCGCCGAAGTGCATCGGCAAGATTAGCGGCATTTCCGAGTCTTCAGGTGGTGCACCTGACTCAGGGACCACGAGCTCTGCTCGAAGCGGTGAGAGTGCCTTAGCGATCGGGGCGCCCGAGAAGGTGGCCGTAGATACCACAGGAACGCGCGTCGTTGTGGGCTATAGCGGCTCAGCGGGGACGATTGTGTACGGAATGGACGTGGGAAAGATCCTCTTTCGCTTGCCATCAGCGCTTGACCTCACGATCGATGTACGTCGAGGGCACGTTCTTCTCCTCTCCGATCACCACACCTTAGCTGCATACAGCATCCTTACGGGTGCTCAGCTATCGACCTTGAACGTATCGAACGCGTGCTCTAGCGTTGATCATCCTCGCGATCCGTCGATAGCTGCATCGGATTCCAATGTACAGAAGCAGGCTCGCGTACTTGCCATCACTTATGATCCAACAGCCGATGCTGTCGTTTGCGCTCTCCCAAAGCGCATCGTTTATATCTCTGCCGGCGCTCTCCTCTCCTCGCCACCTTCGTTCCTCGCCTTCTCCTCATCCTCATCCCCTGGCGTATCTTCGTCCATGCTACCTCGACCACCAATCCGCACACGTGAGCTTCGGGTAGATCAGGGATATCACTACGTCGCAGCCCACCACCCACATCTGTTTGCTGCAGCCAAAGACCTGCGAGTGGTCGAGTGCTGGCGATGGAGGCAAATGACAGGCGGTTGTGCTGATAGGCTAGCGCCACTTTGCGGACTCCTAGGACATGGCGGTGGCATGGCGGTGCTACCAGCTACTATGCGGCTACTGGTCACAACGCGTATGTCACCCATACCGGTGTCGCTGCCATTTCCTGAGCAGTAAATGGATGCACATGAAGATTAGTGAAAAAATTCCCAATAAACAGCAACAGTAGTACCTTTGAACGTTGGCAGGTTGCAGTGACGTACAAAGACTCGACTGCACTTTAAGTGAGAACTTAATAGTTGAAGAGGGAAGACCACGATCAGAAGGTTCATTCATCATTTTAGTTTTGTTAGTCGTCGAGGAATTCAACGGCGATAATAGACAGATTGCACTAGAGAACGATACTGGACTGTTCTTCCTGGATAGCGTTGCGCACAGTCTTTTCAATGCGGTGGATGAACTCGTAGTGCGTTTTCTGCTGTTGGAATTGTTGGAAGTATATCTGCTTACCCATCTGTCGTCGGCAGTAGACGGCTCCATTGTTATCGCGCAACAGCATCTGCATCAAGAAATATATGAGCTAGATATGAAATTACAGGCTTCGAAGTTGAGTACCTGAGTTAGCTCGGGATCTTTTTTGAATGCATTGTGTGCCTCCGCAGTGACGTGTAGGAAGCTTCGGTCCACCTCCTTCTGGGCCATTGGGACAGTACCCTGGGTAACACAAGTGTTATCAATGAATAGCTCTACTGTAGCATCCAAAAACCACTTACCTTGGCCTGTCCTGTCAACTCATCATACATCAGAAAATTGTAGAATTTCTGGGAGCTCTCGATAGGCTGTAATAGTAATACGTGAGCGGCGAGTGCAAGACTTTGCTAAGCCAGGAAGATATTGTGAAGGATTACATTGGCGGGCTTTTTCACAGATACTCCATGGAACAAACGGCGGGCCGGTGGCTGGGTCTTGAGTGCTCTGCCCAAATTTTGTTCAAGCGTAAGCAGGTCACTAAAACAGAGTTTCTGCAACGACGCAAGTTAGCAGCAAGGCTGAATGTATTGCTCGCAGATGGAACGTGCAATGCTATTAATGTGCCTCGTGTCGTGGAGTGCCTGCAAATTCGTGAGAACTGCCAGTGACAGATACTTGAGACATATAATATACAGACCAACATACTCGCCATCGTCGCGGCGCCTCAGCAGAACCTAGATCCAGTGTATATGAGCATAGATTATTGCCAGCTTGGCGAACAAGAGTGTACCTCTGAAAGTCGAGAAACCCGCTGCTGGAAGTTGTTGGATGATCGCGGAGATTCAGGTACATACATTGTGACAACGGGTCCCTCCCCACTTCCTGGCATTGACGTAATTCTGAGTCTGAGCGAGAAGTCAGATATCACATTGCCCACTGAGGTGAATCAAAGGGGACTTACTTTTCGAGTACTTCGGCAGTAAGAAAAGGATGATGTGACGAACGTTCCGCGTCATCTACGTGCAGCACGCGCTTGGAGCTGTCTCGGCGTCTTGGATTGGCCCTCTGATGAACGATAAGCACTAACACCCAGGAATTTGACATGGAAACTCGAATACCATTATGCTAATCAGATTAAGAATCCACCGCGTTGTCATTACATCGACATGAGTGCACAGTACACTGGTGGAGAAAGATGAGACATTTCCTCGCGACGGATCAATTGCTAGGCATACCTCTTATCCCAGAAGAGAACTCCAGCAATGTTCAGAGGATTGGATTTGATGTCGTTGAGCAATTGTGAAGCATTCAAGAAGTAGCGAGTTCCTTTCTGCATATATAAAAAAGTATCAGATATGAAAACACCATTCTTTACAAGAGGCTCAGCGCGTGTACCACAGGGAGTTCTGTGTATGGTACGGGATCAAAGGCTCGCATGATGTTCTTCTGAGAAGCATGAAGCAGAGGAATGATAAGTGAGCCCATCTCCCTAAATTTCTGTTGCAGCTCCCTACGCGTCAGCTCCTTGTATTGCTGTTGTGTGTGTACCGAGGAACGAACTCAGTTCATCTTCTCCATCAGTGAAGGAATCTTCAATCGAGAGCTCACCTCGAAGATATCAGCGAAGGTGCCGTTGTAGAAGAGGAAGGCTTGATACATCAGGTCCAATTGGTTAATGAGGGTGGCATCGTCCTCACTCATCGCGTTGCTCGTAAGCACCTATGTGTTCAACACGTGAGCATGCACCATTGAACTCTACCCTTTGTATTTCACAATATTTTTAATATAATTAAAAATAAATAAAAAAGGAAATAAGGAATAAAGATTGAAAAAATATATACCATGATGATTTGGTTGGGCAGGCATTTGATAGCCATCTTGATCCACTTGAGGGACACGACGTTGATTGGCTCCTTCGTAAACTGGCTGGCAAAGGCCACCATGGCTGCGGCGGCACCCTGCAGGTTGATTTGGCTGTCAAGGGGCACGTCCTCAGGGTAGAAGTAGAGGAGCTGCATTTCAAAAAAAATCAATGTCAGATACACATCAAATTCGAGTAGCGGCTCACCCATTATCCCCTGAAGTTAGGAAGATTTGTAGGGGAAGGAAAAAGAATCGTACGTAGTCCTCTGATGGTGTCAATTCATCACCAAAGAGGGCATCGTAGAAGAAGAACGAGTAGGCCGTCCCCGTAGAGGAAGGGGGTGCTGAGGTGAGGAAGGTGGTGCTGCTGGCCAGCAGGGCGGTGCTGCTGCCCGGATTGGAAGAGGGGGCCGGGGACGAGGGGGAGGGGTAGGGGCTGCCCTGACCACTGGAGATGCTCAAGGAGGAGGACGAGGAGGAGCTGCCCCCACTGGGAGGTCCGGGCGGTGGGTTCATCTTTCCAACTCAAAGAACGAAAGCGAATAAGAAGGAAAAGGGAGAAAGAACGAAAGCGACAATTCTTGGCGGAACAAAAGCTGGATTCCCTCGGTACAATTATGTAACGCAATTGTTGGTGAGGGTTGCTGACACTGCAATGAAAGGCATCAAAACTAAGTCACTCTCAATAAGAGTGGAGATCAATTCAACCCTTTGTCGACGTATGGGTATATACAAATGTAAATGTGAGGTAAACAATTTGTTTGTGTTAGAGCTCATGACGACTGTCCTCAATGTACCTGGCCCTGTGATAGAGAGTGAGCGACGAGGCACAGCAAGACTGTATATAGCATGATAAGAAAGAATGTACCACAAAACGACCACGATGAGAAGAAAGATCACAATCCCGTTGATGATGGTGCCACGCCGTCTATCGACTGGAGCAGATGGCATGACTACTCGCCTTGGTTGCTGTACAATTCTGTCACTGAGTCCAAGCAGGAGATCTCTTTCCCGCGCCAGCCGCTCCCTCACAGTAGTCATTTCCAAAAGGGCTTGTTGCGTCTGAAGTTACGGCAAATGTGTAAGCTTGTTACTTTATCAATTGATGAACAGCACGTACTTCAAGGCCGGAGACGTAAGCACCGATCCAAAACGATAATGCCTGTGGATCCGTAGGCAGCTGACCCAACTGCTGCTGAAGGGTTTGCATGGCTGCACGGCATGTTTATACGTTATCACAATTCAGCATAATCTGAAAGCAGTGATGCACGCACCTGATGGAGAAGTCTTCTGTTGTACCAAGACACGCAATTCTGCGGCGAGGCTCGCGGACGACTAGGTGGCTAGCATTAATTTGAGGATAAGAGCAGCAGTACGGGGTCTTACTCACCTCGGCACCGTCATCTGGTTCATCGTCAGGCTCGTCGTAGAGCGTCTCCACCTATGAATGACCTCACGAAATTAAATTTGCTTATTTAAGTAGCACTAAGGTGAGGAGCAACACACCTCGGCAACTTCATAGCCATACTCTGCGCTCTCCCACCGCTTTCTAACGCTGAAACGATTGGTACCTTTGACAACGAGCAGACTTCTGCCGTCTGGAATTCGCAGATAGCTGTTGATTTCTACCACACAACCGACCTGCACCATACAGAAGGATGGTTCATCAGCTGATAGCAACAAGCAGAACTGACCAAGTGAAGCGTACCGTGGCGGCCCCATTGATTATGCCAAAGCTTGGTGACACATAAACAGAGCCAGAGTGAGTTATGATTGCTCCCATCTCACTTTAGCAGGCAGAGCAAGGATACCAGCGGGATGATGCCAAGGAGTGTGCAATCATATGGCGGTATCGCGGCTCAAATACGTGCAGATCAAGGCACATCCCAGGGAACATGACCTTGAAACGGACAATGCAACAGTCTGTTCAGTATTGAAGACAAGCTTTCGCGTAAGCAGGACGGGGGTCACATACAACGTTGAGTACGAAGAGAGGCAGATTGTGGTGCAATTGCTGAGTTTCCTTCCTCGCCTGCACTTCCCGGCGGCGATACTCTGTAGTCCATCAAAGTGACAACAGGATCTTCACCATCAGCCCTCATCATCAGCCATCATCTACGAACAAAGTGGACGTGATACCTCGGGGAAAGGTTGTGGCGGCGAGATTCTTGAGCACTAAGTTAACAGCATGGTTGGGCGCCAAGAACACGATCGAGCGGCAAACCGGGCATCTGTTGCTGTAATCGAGCGCACTGCAATGGAACCAAGGAATAAATAATTATTTATTTCATATTTTGTGCGTTTTTTGGAATTGTTATTAAATATCTCTCCAATATAATTACCAATATTTTAGGGAAGGAAAGGTACGTACCGCACAAGACAGGGTCGGCAAAAGTTATGGCCACAGGCAGTGGTGATGGGCTCGAAGAACAGAGCCCGACAGAGGGGGCAGTCCAGCTCGTGCTGCTCCCGCACGAGACCGTCGTCTTCCTCCTCTTCAATCTCGTCCTCTTCGCTTTCCGTGTCGCGTTGCGTTGTTGGCATGACCTGATGTTCTTCCTGCAGGCTCATGGTCTTGTTCTTGGGTGTGTGTGATATGTATTTATGTCTAATGTGCTGTTTCCACCTTTCTGTTGCGGTTCAGGCAGGTTTGCGTAATGAGTATGTCGGCGTGATGAAACCATTTGTCAATATTTGAAAACATTTACGAAATTTTATGTCAACTACGAAATAAATACAAATGTGCACGAAATGACAGCTGCTGATTGCACTGGACGAGAGAAGGCAGCGGCGACGTGGCGCTCTAGTGATCTTCATCCGAATAGTCAGAGTCATCTGAATACTCGTCTTCGTATTCAGTACGACCTGCAGCAGCTTGATGAGTGGCTCGTTCGTTGCGATAGCGTTCAAGGATGAGGGCGGCATCTTGCTTCTGTTTGGCCGACAGCTGTTTGCCAACATACGCTCCGATCCCCATACCACCCATCACACAGACGCCTACGGCTGCCGCTCCTTTGGCCCCTGTAGATACTACGGAGTTAGCGTATGAAGAGGGGAGGAATGAGAGAGCACCCACCAGCAATTGCTCCTAAGGGACCAAACAACAGACCACCAACTGCAGCTCCGACAAGTGGTAGCCCATAAGCGCCGTAGCTTGCTCCCTGTTTGTTCCAACAGTCAGAAACACCACGGTAAAGTCAAATTCGAGTCTAAGCGATACCGTGGCAAGCTCAGTGACAGCAGATTTGGTTTGCTCCTCAGCTTGCAACACTTTCTCCTCGACTGCAGCAAAGGATCAGTATCACCATCAAATTGCCAACTAGCTAATACGTACATTGATCAATCATAGGTTGTTGAGCATGAACGAGTTCGTTGAAGTCCCTGAAAAGATGAAGCAGCTGCTCTAGCTCTCCTTCAAGCGATTCAAGCGATTTATCCATGTCAACTATGGATTGGCTCCATTAGCAAGAAGGCGTAAGGAAGAGATTCACACAGCACCACTTTACCTGCGCGCTTCTGAGTTTGCAGTTGTCGGCTCCCGACTGTCATGTCCTCAGAGTTTGATTCCTCATCACTGATCTTCGATTGTTTAGTTGTTACGTGACTTCTCGTAGAAGATTGTTTGGTCGTTGACTTCTTGCGGCTGTTTGTTCGTTCAGGGGATCGCTCATCCGAACCATAGTCGTCCATTACTGTTTATGTTACGACTTGAGACCAATCCAATTGTCGAACAGATACTTACTGCCAAAGTGTCCGTACCGTTTAGCTCACCAAAGAGTGAAGTTGATGGTTCTCTAATCCTCTCTCTACCAGACTCAGCCCTCTGACG
Source organism: Acanthamoeba royreba (assembly GCA_000826365.1). Lineage (NCBI taxonomy): Eukaryota > Discosea > Longamoebia > Acanthamoebidae > Acanthamoeba > Acanthamoeba royreba. Next base: position 14,761 of record CDEZ01023195.1, on the reverse strand, counting down.
CTCACGCAGGGCAGAGTCGATGTCATCAAACCTGCTCTTCACCTTCTCAAAGTCGCGCTTGAGACGCTGGTAACTCTTCTGCTTCTTGCCTTCTCCGTACTCATCGTCATCGCTGCTGTATACCTCTTCTTCGCTGTAGTCCCTCCTGCCGGTCTTTTCTTTAGCGCCGCCGCGCGCTCTGGTGGCACGAGACCCACCGGAAGGCTGCATTTGCTTCAGTTCCATTTCGATTTCCTTGCAAAGCCGACGGGCAACCACCCGCTCCGTCTGCAACTCAGCCCTGCTCGCTTTGTCGTTTTTCTTGAGCTGCAGCCCACAACAAAATGAGTCAGTGAGCTTCCCCACTTCAACCGAATAATTAATTAATTTATAAATAAAATTTTGAGAAGAGAAATTATAATAGATATAATAAAAATACGAAAAATGGGAAGCTCTCCAGTTTTTATTTAAATAAAAAATAATAGGTTTGGAGCAGACGTACCAGGGAGGCAATCTTCTTGACGGCCTCGCTGAAGGCAACGAGCTTGGTGAAGCTCTCCTCTACAATGTCCTCGTCTCCTTCCTCTTCTTCTTCATCTTCGTCCCCACTGTGGCGCTGCCTTCGCCTGTGGGAGGCCTTCTTGCCATCCTCGCGCCACAGGACGTCGTCAAAGCTCTTGCCTGTGGTTGTCCTCTTCTTCTTCATGGGAATGGCCTTACTCATCGATGAAGCCTCATCATCGTCATCTAAATTTGTGGCAGATCCACCGCCCCGCAGGAGGTTCTTGCCCAGGTTGAGCTGCTGCATGGCACGTCCAACAAAGGAAGTCGTGGATGTGGAAGAGGACGAAGGAGATGCACGTCGTGGGGAGGAAGAGTACTCGTCTTCCTCCACATTGTCCTCACCTTCGTCCGAGTCCGACGATCCGCTCAATTCGTCCAAAATTTCGTCTCTCTTCTCCTTAGCCACCACCTGCCGTCTCCTCATCTTTTTTTTTCAATCTAAAAGCAGCAATACGTTTTGACATTTCGAAATCGTTTCTTTCCGCGGAAGTTCGCTTGCATACCAAAGATACTTATAAAACAAAATTGAAAGAGTTAAGAGTTTTTCCGAAACACAATAACGAAATTGAAAAAAATGCAACTCAGCAGAAGAAGCCTTCCGCGTTGGCGGCCTGCGGCGGTCGCCTCCGTGCGGAGCAGGTATGGTGGGAGGAGCTATGCACTGCAGGGGAGCACTACTACTGGCGGCAACATTACGTGCCCACCACAGCGGTGCTTGACCTCGACAGCTGCACAGGCGATAATCGGCCAAGGGCGAGATGCGGTGCTGGCGCGCAACGTCCGGAACATTCTCAACCGATCCGTCCGGCTCCAGCAGCGAGAGCGTCTCATGGTTCTCTACGATCGCCGTTCTCCGCTGGCCTCGCTGCTTACAGCCGCCTATCGTCACGGTAAACGTTTATTTTATTAATGTTATATTATTTTTTGATTTGAGATTAAAATGATTTGTTTTGTGTTGGGCAGGCAAAGGAGAGGGCGAAGATGTGTTGATGCTGGATTTTGACGAAACACCACCGGAGGAGGTGCTGCGAACCATAGATAGCCTGCAGGCCGGCGATTTGGTGGTGCTCATACAGACCGACGCGTTCAACTTGCGCGAGTACCGATTCCGCCTGGAGCTCTTCAAGCGAGGTCTTAAGGTGTAGCTGGCCTTGATGATAACGAACCCACCTCACGCATCCAGCTTACTCAGTGAATGTGTGGTCGTGTGTATTGCAGAACATAGAGCATGTTCATCTGGGTCTCATCCCTGAAGAGCAGATCGATGCCTACATTGATGCTTTGGCGTTCAATCCAGAGGCACTCTACCTCTCAACTGATTCTTGGGAACGACTCATCGAATTTACTTGTTAACTGCGATTGCATCAACAGGTCGAAGGACCATTAGCTCAAGCGCTCAAACAACGACTCGATACAGTCAAGCGGATTGAGGTCACTTCGCGAGGCGGCAGCAAACTATGCTACGAAACAGCAATGGAACCGGCTCTCCTTAACATAGGAGATTACACAGTACTGTTTTTTCGCTCATCTTCGCACACTTAGTCTCACAATCCGGCGTGGCTTCAGGGAATGAAGAACACAGGAGGCACTTTCCCCGTGGGCGAGGTCTTCACAGAGCCCAAGGAGCTTCGTCAGGTCAATGGCGAGGTGCGATGTGCTAGCATTCATATCTGTAACAAGCTGAGAACCTCAATGACTCGTTCCTGGCAGGTGATGGTGTATGCATTCCCCAACGCAAATCGAGTTCTGGAATTCCTGCCAGAACCCTTTCCTCTGACGGTGACAGGTGGTACTGTGAATCCGTCATCCATATCGAGTGCGGTTCCACCATCGTTCCGTGAGGTACTTGAGATCGTCGGTACAGTGGAAGGAGATATCTGTGTGCGTGAGTTTGGCCTCGGCCTCAATCGGGCGATGAGCCGCGACCGGCCGGTCAGCGATGTGACGGCCTTCGAGCGCCAACTCGGATTGCACCTGAGCCTCGGTAAAAAGCACACCGTCTACAAGAAGCCCGAGATATCCACCAAGAAGAGCCGGTTCCATATCGATCTCTTCATTGATGTTGAGAAGATTGTCGTCGATGACGGTGAACCACTCTACCACGACGGGCGATACACCGTAGCACTCCAATAAAAATAGCTATTTCGGAAAATATTTCATAATAGTAAAATGATTTCCGAAATGATAGTTTTCTGGCTAATTCAATCCAAGATGGAGGGCGAAGGAGCAGAGGCGAGGAAACCAACAAAAATGTACCACATCTCGCTTGCCCGCTACAAAATCGCAGCGATGTTTTGATGAAAGCGGGATGGTACTGCTCAATAATTAAAAATTTAATTTATACATCGCAGTCTGGTCCTGGGGTCAATCAATGGCAACTTGAACAAGGCACTCGCTCGCGTAGCCACCGTGCATAAGGGCAAGGTGCGGCTTATCTATGTATTTTTATTTTTTATATAGTCTTTAATCACTTAAAATAATATGATTTCCTGTAAAATAAAAAATCATATAAAAGGTGCTTATTATATTTTTTGAAAATTGTTGGGCGTGTAGGCAGGACCCTTCGATGCAGTCCTGTGCGTGGGACAATTCCTGTCTTCACCTCCCGCTCCAGAGGGGAGTGCCACGGCAGGCCAGGAGGAGCAAGCGCAACAGCCCAGCTCGCGGACTGCCGAGGAGGAGGCTGCGGATTTCCTGCGTCGTGCGGGTGAGAGCGAGCTGAAGGAGTACATGGATGGTTCCAAGTCAGGTAACGATACCGATGAGATTGCAGCTCTGATGAACTCTGCTCATAATAACTGTGATCCCTTGCTAGCTGTGCTGCCAACCTACTTCCTAGATGAAGTGACCCATCCGCAAGAGCCACAAACCTGGGGCAACATCACTCGACTCGGTACTGTGGCCTTCCTGCTTTGATAGAGCAGAAGAGTACTGATAATGCGGTTGCAGCTGGATTTGGGAATGTTGAGATTAGTGGCCTGAACGTAGCGTACTTTACTGTTGTTCAGCCAAGTGTGGAATCGGGTACTGTAGCTTGTCGTGCCCATCCTCTTGCCTTCATCTCACTTGTGACTGGTCCACAGGCCAGTGGCTCCGTAACGAGACTGGCCGAGCTACAGACATATTCCTGACCAATAAGTGGCCATACGGAATACTCAAGAATCTGGCGTATGTCCAACTTCTCGGTGACCTCTTCGTACTGCCTTAATCTCAATTTAATGAATTGCAGTACCGAGAACTACCCAGGCGAACCAAGCGACAACGCCGCAGACAGCTTTATGGCGTGGGCTGCCGTTGGGTCTGCGATGGTGGCGCATGTACGCTCTCTTGTTGGTTTTTCTTTAGTGTCACATCACCACTGATTACTTGCTCTTTCCAGACAGCAGAAAGGCTTTGTCCACGATACCATTTTGCTCCATCCGAGAAGGACTTGTTCTACGAAAGGTGGCAACATGAGCCCATTTGCAGTTGCACTGAGACTCACTCAGTTATCACTCCTAGGCCGCCGTATTTGAACCCATCTGGAATGATTACCCGATTCCTTGCCATCGCACCGTATGACAACAAGCTGAAGCAGAAGGTTTGCGCAGCTTGGGGTATATGTTCATTCAGTGCGGCTCATTTATGACATGCAGTTTTTGTATGCCGCTTCGTTGACGCCAGCCCAAGGCATGGATAAGGAGACACTCTTTAAACGTCCTGCCAACACGACCATGTCTCCTTATGCGGTATTTCTTTCACCTTAAGCCCTTGGTGGCGTCACAAATACTCATAATACTTCTCATATAGCCTGCCCCCAGACCGCAAGGCCAAGGAATCCTTCCAACTGTAAGTGCCTCCTTTTTCAAAGTTCTTTGATGAGTACTAACCTAGAGCTTCTCATGGCGTGATGCTCATCCCCAACAGCCCGATCGAGCTCGTCCGGATGCGAATCAAGGCGAAGAGCCACCGCAGAAGCGATACCGTGGAGGTACACAAACTCAAGGCCAGATTTGCGTCTGTTACATACTGAGCTGTGAACAGATGGACGAGGTCAGGGAGGAAGGGGCCAACATCCACAAAGAAGGGATGACAGAGGTACTTCCTTGGGACACATGTACTGCAAGATAAAGTTTGAGTTAACATTCACCCAAAAGGATTCGGCGAGAATTGCTGGTTCTGTCTTAAAAGCCCTCAAGTAGAAAAGCATCTAGTGGTCTCTATTGGTAATGAGGTCTACGTTACGTTGGCAAAGGGTCAGCTGGTTCCTGAGCACGTCTTGCTCATCCCGATCAACCATATTCCATCTGTCTCCGCTGCGCCGCAAAGTGTCCGCGAGGAGTTAGAGAAGTAAGTTACCTTCTGGTTGCTTAATGCACTGTCTTACTGATATTTACTTAGATACAAGAAAGCGATGAAGGACTATCTGAAGACGAAGGGGAAGTCCAT
>CDEZ01023192.1:0-33894 GCA_000826365.1 Acanthamoeba royreba | reverse complement strand
TGATGTCAGCATGGCAGGCCAACATGGCCTATGCCCTGCCTTGATCAAGATCAAGCCTCAGAAACAAAAATCAAGCTCAAGTTTTCAAGCTCAAGAAATCAAGTATTTTCATTTTTACTTTACTAAATAACTTCTTCTTCTTACCATTTTACTATATCAAATAAGCTTCATTCTTAATTTCATCCTGCCTAGTAACTCACTTTAAAATGATTTTCCTTGTGATCAGATACATTTCTCTGATCTTAACTTTTAAACTTTAAACCAATAAACCTAAACCTTTAACCCTAAACCCTAACCCTAACCCTAAGTGTCAGCATTCTTGTTGAGGTAGTCAGAGATCTCCTTGCTCCTCCTCACCATCTTCTCCTGCAGGACCAAGACATGGCACAGTAGTGGGTAGTTATGAAAGCCTTTCTAGAGAGATATCTTCTGATGGGCAGTGTGAGGCCTGATGGAGTCATTCATTGCCTCCACCACTGCACTTGATGTGGTGGTGACTGTAGCCACCATGGGCCACATCATGGAGGAGGCACTGAAGCATGCTGAGCACTGAAAGAAGCTCAAGTAGGCTGCTGCACTCTGTGCAGGGTGCAGGGTGCTTTTCTTGTCTGTGACAGTGGCCATGGCCTGAGGCACTGCCATGCTAATGTCAGCATGACAGGCCAACATGGCCTATGTCCTGCCTTGATCAAGATCAAGCCTCATCAAGATCAAGCCCCTGAACAAAAATCAAGTTCAAGTTTCAAGCTCAAGAAATCAAGTATTTTCATTTTACTTTACTAAATAACTTCTTCTTATCATTTTATTATGCCAAATAAGCTTTATTCTTAATTTTATTCTGCTTAATAACTCACTTTAAAAGATTTTCCTTGTGACCAAATACATTTTCTCTAATCTTAACTTTAAACTTTAAAATCAATAAACCTAAACCTTTCACCCTAAGATGTGGTATCCATTCCAGTACCAACTTGGAATCATTGTATGGAGCCACTGTGCTCATACATGAACATGCTTGGGAACATGTGTGCAGATTGACAAATCCCTAACCCTTTGGTGGGGATTGAAAGTTGCAGTGATATGGTCATGGGCAAGGCAAAAACATGCAAGCTCCTCTCTGGGCATGCTGACCTGCCCCACTTTCACTTCAAGCACCACCTACTTCACAAGATCGATCTGAGAGTACCCAAAGCTTTTCCATTGACAAGCCACTCAGCTTGAAACTTCTTCCAGTTCTTCTCCGTCACCCGTTCCCACACCATGAACCTTCAACGTATCCTCCCGTGAGTGTTCCTCTGCTGATGATGCTTGATGCTCGGTCCTGTGGAAAAAACAACAAATCGTTTTTGTAAAACTGAAATCGATTTGTCACACAAAAGAAGGGCTGGGTCTTGTCCTTCCTTACTCTCGTTTTGATGCTAAGCGTTTCCGTGCGCCTCCTTCTGCTGCGCTGCGGGTTCGTTGTCAGAGCCTGACGGGAAGGAGGCCTCCCAAGCAAAATCTGTGAAGTAAGAGGATGCCGCCACTGTCTCTGGAGACAGCGAAGACCTGCACTCGTTCGCCCGCTCGCTCACTACGAGCGGATCCTCTGCTGCCGATGGTCGGACTTGCTCCTGCATTGGTTATCAAACAACTCAGTGATTTGGAACACAAGCCTAGCTACGCTCAGCTCATACCTCCACACGAGGTTTGAATGGCGGCTCAACCTCACGTCTGAGATAGGCTTGCCAATCGACACTTGCGAAGAATGAATGTTCCTTGATTGCTTTGACGCCTGTCGAGCCAGAACCAAGCCTGTCCTCAGGTCGCCGGGTGAGGAGGGCCTTGACCAAGCTCTCTGCTTCGATCGACATGTACTCCGGGCATTCGACCGTACCCTGATGCGTTTGTAGGTGGCCAAGGAGGTTGAGGCGCATTACGTTTGCAAACCAGCGAGTATGCATACCTTGATAGTCTTGAGGTACATTGTGTTGCGATTCTTGGCATAAAATGGAGGCTTGCCAGTGAGCATCTCAAACAGCAGAATGCCGCATGACCACCAGTCGACAGCTTTGCCATGTCCAATCCCAGTGATAATCTCGGGAGCAAGATATTCCGGAGTGCCGCAGAAGGTACGAGCTGTCTGCCCATCACCTTGGCCACCAACACTCGTGATTCCCATCTTCGACAAGCCTGTAGTTTTTAAGAAGAAAACTGGGCGTCAGGGAAAGACTCGAGAGACCATACCAAGAGAAAAACTGAACGAACCAAAGTCTGTGAGTTTAACGTGGCCCTCACGATCCAGCAATATATTTTCCGGCTTTAGATCACGATAGATGATATCGTGTTGATGCAGGAACTCGAGTGCCAATATTACTTCGACAATATAGAATCGCGCGACGTGCTCGGGGAAGCAACCAGATCTGTGCGAGAAGAAGCGTAAGAAAGCAATGACTGACTCTCCATGGCAATTCAATATGCACCTTCTAAGATGGACAAACAGCTCTCCGCCCTCAACGTATTCGAGACACATGTACAGCTTCTCTTCCGTTTGAAATGCTGCAGCGAGCTTGACAACAAACGGATGCTGCAACACATTTGCGCCAAGGTTGCAATGAGCGTTAACACTGCTCATTCAAACTCAACTCGACAAAGCGGCATGTAAAGGTGTACCTGGAGAGTGGAGAGAATGTTCTTCTCCGTATTGGTATGGGCTATCTGGTTGCGCTTGTAAACGTCTGATTTCTTAAGAATCTTGAGCGCATACTTACGCCCGTTATCCAGCCGCTGGACAAGTAAAACCTGATTATATTACCTCGCACGTGTTAGTTACTCAGAATATAATCCGAAGGGGGTTCAAGACTTGAAGACGAAATAAGAGTGTACCTTGCCAAAGCTTCCCTTTCCAAGAACTTTGAGCAACTCGAAATCTTCGAGCGCTGTTGCTCGGCCTTGCATGGATTGCTCGAGTTCCTGCTTGGCCTTTTCCTTCTGCTTTTCCATTTGATATCCATACAACTTCGATTCGAAGGACAGCTGTCGCTCCTTACGATCAAAGAGCTTGTCGCTTTCCTCGCCCTCCTCTTCCTCGTCTTCGTTCTCCCAAAATTCGGCGTCGCCTGTTGCCTCTGCTTGAATGAGAAGGAAACTAGTGAGCTAAGTAAGCGCAAAAGCGATGTGATGTAGGGCGTTTAGCTACCAGGGCTGGTCGCCAGAAGGGATAGCGGTCCAATGGGGCTATCACATGGAGACAAAGAGAGCATATCCTTCTTAAAATTTTGCTCGTTTTTGCCGTCGGGCTTGATATCAGTGGCAGCATCGGTCGGCCTGATGACCAGTCAATGTGAGCTCGTGTCTTTGCACTCGGCGAGGCTGATCAGCAGACTAATATTATCGTTGCTAGCTTACTTACCCGTTGTTGACCACTGTTGCGTTGGTCTTGTCGTGCACCTGACCCAAACCGAGCCCTTTTAGAGCATCGACCACACGGCTTGCCTGATACATTCACGCATCATCACGAGCAACCAAATGAATGGTGTTATTAATGTAGTAGTCCGCTCACGTATGCCACAGGCTGGAACGCTCTAGACTGCCGAAGTGTACCTGCTCAGCGGACTCAGCTTCAAAGGAGTAGTGATGCAGAAAGGTGATCTTGAATGACTTGGGATTGTTCTCGTCCTGCGAGATACGGAACACGTCCTCGGCAGGTACGAACCACTGAATCTGCTTCCCCTTCATGTTGGCCACCCCCGACTGCGACAGCGCCAATATCCTGCACACGCCCCACACCAACCATATAATCTCGTCAGGTAATCATCGATGTCGAAGAGAATTGTTGTTCATTCATATGTACAAATAAAAATTCAATTAAGATAAACAAAGCAAAAACTATTAACACAAAATGTCAGATTAGATGAACCCTCTTTCCAAATAACCCCCCCCTTCAAAGGTGAGAGCGAATGATTTTACAATTCTCCATGATGTTTAAATGATAATGATTTGTGTGCCAGGAAGGAGGAGGAACCTCTTTTGTCGCTTGCCATATTGGTTGGTCTTGATGACTTTGAAGCAGATGAGGGCGCCGCCTTCGCCGTTCTTCTGTCGACGGCGTTCCTCCTTGCCCAGGTCCTTCCCTTTCTTGCGGAGGCCCTTGCGGGCGGGCAGCTTCTCCTGCTGTTGCGGAGACGAAGAGGAGGAAGAAGAAGAAGAAGAAGAAGACTTCTTGCTCGACGTCTTGCTCGCCATACGCGCCCGCCACCCGCCGCCCGGGCTGCGTCCGCCGACTGGGCCCTCCGCCACCGCCCGCGCGCCCTCCACCAACTCCGCCCCTTGCGCGTGGGCCCTCGTCCTGGCGGAACCTGCACTGGCGCCGCTGCTATACTGCTGTCCACCTACGCCGCCACCGTTGGTGGTGTTGTCGGGGTGGTGTGGCGTAGAGAGGTTGTTGTGTTGTTGTTGTTGTTGTTGTTGAGGGGCCTCACTCTCGTCACCTCCGCTGCCCATTGTCGGACTCTCCATGCCAACAAGACCCTCCCCCGACGTACAACAGGTGGTGCTCCTCACACGCTGCGTTGGCGAACTCGGAGAGACCCCGAACGAGCGGACAATTACTGTTGTGGTGTGCCCGTGGCTTCGAGCCTGCGCGTTGGTGTGGACGGGACGTCGCAAGGCGACAGACGAAAAGAACGAAAGCGGTGGAAGAACGAAAAGTGCTATGTGTGTGTGCGTGCGGTGCAGGCTTCAGCTTGCTGACCGCTGCACAGAACCGACCTCGTGCACAGCAAACAAAAAGAAAAAGGGAATGGATCGACGAATCGCACACCACGCTACTCCACGGAGCTTTACCAAAACTACACCATGTTGATAGCGACGACGAACCCAGGGTTGCTCAGGATGTTCGGATGGGGGAGCTCACTCGTCTCCCTGAAGCATACGGTTCTACGAACAAACACGCAAATGAGTACCAGATATACATATATATAACATTTTACGGCCGAGGGCGTTATGATACCTTAAAGGCAAGCAGACGAGAGAAAAAGATGGACGTCTGCAAACGTAGTGGCTCCGAGGCGATTCGACTGAGGAAGCTCTCTACATCAACATCACCCAGGTACAGACTCAGCAGCGACAGGAACTGCAAAGCAGCAATCGGTGGTATGATCTTAAGCAAGACGACCAAAAGATCATGGTGCACACAGATGGTACGTACCTCAGTGTACTGTCGCTTTGTTTGCACAAGGGCAAGTAGATTGGCAAAAATAACATCCAGCGAGGATAACTCTGGCTGCGACTTGGCAAGGGATTCCTGCTCGTTCTCCAAGCTCTGCTGGAGCTGCTTGATGTGATGCAATACAAGAGTTATCCTGGATTTCCCTCAATTAGCAAGGCGCTATCAACAGTAATCGCACAACTGTTCATTTTTGCTTCAAAGATGTCATGTGTACCGTGTTTGATCAGAACCCCCAACTTCAGCCTGAGCGCTCTCCTCGTCTGCGCGGTGAGGGGTTTGAAATCCGCCCTTGGCCCACTGCTCATAGCTGATTCAGGAGGGCCTCAAATGAGCGCTTAGCCCGAACAACAGAACAAAGAGAATCAGTGGGATACCGAAGGAAGGCTTGCGTTTCTCGAATCTTTTGATGAACCGCAGACAGTTGGTCGGCAGGCTTCTGTTTTTCAGGGATCAGAGGACGCGTGGTTGAGCCCAGGGCGGCCTCAAGAAGTTGGAGAGTGTTTTCCTGCCAGATACAGATTACCGGNGGGGGGGGGAAGATGAGATTACTCTACTCGATGCATTCACGATCAAGATAATGACCTGGAACCTCCGGCGCAGCCATGCCTCGCCCGCATTGAGGCTAAGCCCTTTTTTGATACGAGATATCAGTTTCTCGTTGTATGAAGCCATAGCGGATGGGCTTCCGAGTGATCCGCTTGCGATCGAGTCCAACTTGCTGGCGAATAACCGAAGTCTTCACCCACATAAGTCAAGTTAGGAGCAGTCACACTAGACAGTAAGCGCCATCAATAAGAAGATACCCTGAGGGTGTTCTCTCGCTCATGGTAGTGTTCGATTGGCCGGTGATGAGCAGCTCCACTTTCGGGGACCGAATGATAATCTTGCCGCTCTCGAGATCTGCCAAGACGTCCCAATCGCATTTCTCTTTGAAGTAGGGGTTTGTGGTTCCAGCAATGAATCCCTCACTGCACAAACAGAGTCCCTCCTTTTGTCAGTTGCATTCTGTCCTTATCGATTCGGAGAATGCCAGCTTAAGGCAAACGTACACATCTTGGAAAACGGTGTCCGTCAGGCTTACATACGGAAAAGCCCGCTCAAGCAGCACACCCCAAAGAGGTGGGCATACCAGACCTACGATCGACATGACCGAACTGTGAGAGTGAAAGAATAAGGATAAGTGAATGGCTGCACATACGAGGCAGAAAATGGAAGACACATACCGACAGATTTCTGATGTGGAGACATTGTGTCCCATGACTAGCATCCGATAACCCATCAACACAGCCATGTACATATATACAACTCCTTTGGCTTTGAACTTGCGCAGTAGGTCCATCACAGAGATCTGCTCAAAAAAAAAGGAGAAAGTTGACAATAAGAGATGATCGGGAAGTGTGAAATAAGTCAAAGAAAGGAGCAAGTACATCATCAAACTGATCGCGAGAGTAGTGAAGCGGCACTCGCAATGGCTCCTCGAATATAAATTGGGAATGTTGAGGCGAGGGCGAAGAGGGCTCATCAACTACGGTACTTGGGACGAAGAAGGAATAAAGAGGGCGACTGCTGTATTGGGCAAAGTCTTGGGTGTCGCGAATGATGGCCTGCGGGTGAAAGACCAGAATTTGAGGATCGATTGATGAGACTGATCGCCAAGCTTACAATGTGTCTGCCGTACCTTCTGCCGTGAAAGATCCGTGCGGTTGAGAGAAGTGTACAGACACTGGAGCACACGAGCATCTTCCTCGTGGAAATATTCCTGGAGTGCCCTGAATATGAGCGGCTACGGAGGCATACATCACAATACGCGTCAGGATTACACACGCAGTGAGAGAGTAAATTGTAAAGGGCTACCCGAAACACATTGAAGAATGGAAGACGTGAGCATATCGCAATGGAGCGTATTGTGGCTCCCCTCCTAACAGTCTCATCCTGTGAACAGGTGTGAATGGTTGTGAGTGGATTCAATAGGTACTTTTGGAGAACTGATGGAGAGCCGGACCTTACGGCAGTGGATAAGGGTGAGGCAGTACAAAGGTCGCATCTCTGCTTCGCTTTCCTTTGCCTTCCAGCTGCCTCTCACTTCTCTCATTTGTTTGGCTCGCACGGCTCCCTCACCGCTGTTTGCAGATCGATTAACGTCATTTGTTAAACCTATCTAGTGACAGAAACAGCAAACAGTGCAACGTTTCGCCTTACCCAATCACCTCCCACGATTCGATGTCCTCAACCGCTCGGCTCTGCAGGGTGGCATCCAAACAAATGCGCACTCGTGAGACCAGACACTCCAAGAGCGATCGGACCCAACGTACGTGATGATGAGCCTCTCTGTTGAGAAAGAATAGCGTCCAGTCCCACTCCTGCAAAAGGCGGTTCGCCCACGGTTGAGCTTTTCATCATGCAGGCACGACAAGGGGCAGGAGCAGTCTCTGGCGAACCTGATTCTGTGCACCATCGGGGAGCATGCGATCGGCAAGAAAGCTGCATAATAAATTGTTGTTGCGTGTCACCAATGTGTGCTTTTTGTTACTTATTTTTATTATTTTTATTATTTTCTTCATCGTTTTGTAAATATTAACAAAATGATAAAGTACTAACTGCAATATTTATTTATATGTATTTTAAAATGTGGACATATAAATAAATGGAAATTTTAAGGCTAACAATAAAAATAAAATGAATGCTAAGAAAGAAAATACTCTTCGGGGTAGTTGGGAATGGGCCCGGGGATTTGGTGCTTGAGGGTGCTCCCCTTGTCGATGTCGAATTCGGCCAACAGGATGTGTTCTATATTGCGTCCGACTTCCGTCCGGGTGGCCGCTCCCTGCCCTTCCACTGCTGGTGCCCCACCTGGGGCGATGTCCCCAGTCGTCGTCCCTTCCATCTCTCCTTTTTCCAACTTAATCTTTTTAGTTCTCTTTCTGTTTCGTTATTGCCCTCCAAGCTAACGTCGAAACATTGCTGTGCTACCAACAGAAATATCAACAACAAGGCACACAGAAAGCCAAAGCCGAGAGGCACACTCAGGGTTGAGTCGAGCGCGATGAGTCTATCGAAAGCCAAAGGAGCAATACGCCATTGATTGAACAAATAACGTAAAATAGCGAATGTGAGTAGTTCAGAGCGCATCAATGCGACTCAGACAAAAGATCAGCCACGCTGTAGATGCCCATGAGGATGCCTTCCTTCTTGGCCACGTGCGAGCTGGCAACCATGACCACCTTGTCTTCCCTGTCGATCATCTCAAGCTCCAAACCCTGTTTTCACAACAGTGTTGTTAGAGTTGGCGCCAAGCTTGAGTTGGTGAGAGTCCGGTTGGTGCCTTCTTCACCGCCTGACGGGCCTTCTCTTCGATCGTGCGACCTTCGTCAAGGTCCGGAGAGTAGATGCTTTGCACACCCCAAACAACATTGAGCTCGCGTGCTGTTCTCAGATTCGAGGTGAACGCCAAAATGGGGATGTTAGGTCGATACTTTGAGACCATACGAGTGCTGTAGATGGGAGATTTAAAAAAAAAGCTGGTTAGATGAGTGAACACGGGTAAATCGGGATGCAAAGTAGGAGCATTACCTGTAGCCAGTATTCGCAATTGTGACGATCTTGCCGGAGATGCCCTGTGCGCTGAATTGCTTTGCGATGGTGAAGCAGCCGTGGCCCATAAGCTCCGCATTGCCTGGATTGCTTGAATCGTACTCGTCCGGATTCCGCTTGCTCAGGAAACGCTCGGCCTCTCCAACGATGTTATCCATCATCTAACAACAATGATTGAGGAGTTAGTTTACAAGCTACTGACGATGAAGCGAAAAGATGTGAGATTTATACCCTCACACAGATAACAGGAAACTTGCCGATTGAAGTCTCACCAGAGAGCATCACTGCGTCGGCTCCATCCAAAACGGCGTTGAAAACGTCGCTAGCCTCAGCGCGAGTCGGACGTTGCGACTGAGTCATTGATTCGAGCATCTGTTTGTTGTGCATTGTTTGCAGAACAGAACATTAACTAGCAGTTAAAAGACGCGCGTCTGGCTAAGAGGGAAATACTAACTTGAGTAGCAACGATGACCGGTTTTCCCTCCTGATTGCAACGACGCACGATATCCTTCTGTGCGGCTGGAACGCTCCACGTCGGAATTTCCACACCCAAATCGCCTTTGTGCACGTCCATCCGCAGTTAGTGGATAGGGGTAACTCGAGTCTGATGGCGAGTAACGAACCGCGAGCAACCATGATAGCGTCAGAAGCCGCGATAATCTCATCAATGCATTCGAGTGCTCCCGGACGCTCCACTTTGGCCATCACTTTCACGTTCTTATTGCCAAAGTCATGCAGGCACTTACGTACCTGCACCAAATCAGGAGTAGAGATGGCTTTGTCAGAGGCCATGTGTGGATCCAATAATTCCAACAAGTAATAAGGGTAAACCTTTTCTATGTCCTGCGCATTTCCTACGAAGGAGGCAGCGACGTACTCGGGATCCAACTGAGCGATAAGACCCAAGTCCCTCTGTAAAGATAGAGAATGTAACCACCGTGTCAATATGTCGACAGCAGCTTACGCACTAAGGTCTGTAAGACTGAGACACTGTCAGCCCAGAGAAGCGTACTTTATCCTTTTCGGTGATAATGTTGAGGGACAGCTTTCCTTTGGGAATATTGCATCCCTTGTGATCAGAGATCTGACCGCCGGCTTCCACCAAGCAAGACAAGCACTTGTCATGTTTCTTCTCGACGCGCAACTTCACAATACCGTCGTTGATAAAGATCTGATCGCCAACTTCAAGGTCCTCCATCATGTGCGGATACTTGATCTGGATGCACTCGGGCGTGCCTGTTGTCGTGTACAAATAATACAGAAATTAGCCATTAAGCAGTGCATCTACCGCGTCAACAGGATCATGACCATAGAGCTTGCAGTAGCAAACGCACCCAGCACGCTTTCAGGAGTGACGTCAATGCGATCACCCACGCCTACGTTGAATGCCTCCTTGACCTTACCTGTACGGATCTTGGGTCCTTGGATGTCGCACAGGATGGACACCTGTTGATCGTCCATTTTGCGTCAGTCGCATCAGTCGGTATATTATCGTGATGGATCACCAGGTGGGCAGTCGTACCTGCTCGGCAAACTCGGAGGAGATACGGCGAACCTTGTCGAAGAGGCTCCTCATTTCATCGTGCGTTCCGTGGCTGAAGTTGAGTCGCACCATGTCCATGCCTGCCAGGATGAGCTCACGCAGCACCTCCTCTGACGACGATGCCGGTCCCAGCGTACACACTATCTTGGTCTGAAGCCCACGCACAAAGTAAGGTAAGTAAGGTTCACCACTGTTTGCCTAGTTCTCTCCTCTTTATTTTAATTCTTGAAATTCTATTGACGTTGATATTAGGGAATAATAAAAATAATAATTATTTTTCCGTAAATAAAGAAAAATGGTGCCCTATGTGGTGTACCTTCATGGTAGTGGGAGGGAAGGTTCCAGGGTGGGACTGCTCGCGTTCGGCCCGGTAGTGCTCACGCGCCGACGACAGTGTGGAGTGGGAACGGCGCAGGCCGCTTAGTTGCGGCTCCGGTGATGACTCCTGGCTCGCCATCTTCATATGTTCAATCAATCGATCTCTTGTTGCTGCTGGAAGATGAGTGGTACGGGTATTTTGGGTATTTTGGCCAAATCACAGAATTACGAAACAATTTTGTCATTTCCAAATAATCCGACGCCGGTCGAAATATGAACTCGGCGCATTCGGTTGAAATTTCGTAAATAGTCCTCACGTTGCAAACTCGGAAAGTTATTTTCCAATTTCGAATATTGTGCCGACGCTGATGGAGTGCACGCGCTTTTGGACATCGACCATTTAAATAGAATAGAAAGTAAGTGCAAAAGGGCGGGCCACTAGCCGTTGTATTGAGAAGAAGAAACATCTCTCTGCCACACCCGGAGTCAGCTACCTGGCAGCCTATCCCTCCCTCTAGCCTCAGCAAACTCTTTTTTTCTCTTTGACTATTTGTTTTTTTACTATTTATTTTCTTTATTTGTTCTGTATTCGAATTTATTCCTTACTTCCTAAATTATAAGTTTTCATCTTGCCGGTCGTAAGGAGTAGAGGAGTCGCTCGCGTGATTTCCGAAATCGATTAGGGAAGACCTCTTCATCACTCTCAACACAACTTTGGCTCTCCTTCCTCTCCTGCACGGACGGCATCGATGCATTCGGCGAACAACCGGGCGTCGGTGCAACTAGGAAGCCGAGTCCGCGAAGGCGGCGAGCCGAACCCCAATTTGGCCGGTGATGAAGCCAAGATCTCTCCTGGATCCACATCTTTATCTTCCACCTCGTCGGTGTCTTCAAATTTGACTTCATCATCGTCGTCAGCACAGCCCCATTCTGCTTTGTCAGCCTTTTCGGACCATCAAACTCAGCCCGAAGCGACTAAGGGGGCGGGCGGAGCTGCTGCTGCTGCTGCTGCCGCCGATCGGAAGCGGCTGTTCGACTGCGTGCTGGTGGTGGGGGTGAACACTAAGCTGGCGCCCGATGCAAAGAATCCGCCCTACGTGACGTACCACTTCCCGTACCCGCCCTCGTTCATGAAGGCCGTCACGCAGTTCTGCTTTCCGGACACAAACTCGGATAAGATGAAGAAAGAGGAGATCTTCTCGTTCGTCCTCACTGAGGCCAACGGCGAGAAGCGCTGGGGATACTGCCATCGCCTCTTCCCCCAGTGCTTCTGCATTGTAAGCTATCTTCCCTGCTTCACCATCTTCCACAAGATCCTCAAGAAAGTCATCAAACTCCACCAAAACGCCGTTCCAGGTACCTTGCGTGAGTGTTATACAGTTTGCTTGTCATGTTCTTCTTCATTATCGTGCGAGAGAGAGAGGGATGAATTTAACTAATGTTGGTGTCAATGATGGACAGGTATGCCGTTCAGCACGTGCACTGCATTTTTGCGGGCGATATACGAGCAGCCGTTGCCGCCACCTGGAGGCACATTGCAATTCACCGTAGAACACGCTCAAGCGGGTGGAAAGAAGCCAAAGATCGAGAACTATGAATTCCGTCGACCAGATGATTCCGACTCGCTCCTTGATCACGTTAACTTCCGTCCTCTCCTCTCTCTCCTCTCGACGAACAACATTCTTGCCACTTTCGCTTCCCTCCTCGTCGAACGCCGTATCATCTTCATTTCTGAACGAGTCAGTATTCTTTCCGCTTGTGTACAAGCCTCTGTAGCAGTACGTATTTCCTCTTTGATATTGCAAGTGATGCCGATGCTCATGCACAAGATCTTATGTGTGTGCAGATTTTGTATCCATTCTCCTGGCAACATGTATTTATTCCTGTGCTTCCTCAATCCCTCCTTTCCTTCTGCTGCGCTCCAATGCCATTTGGTACTAAGATCCCAGTTGAGATTACCATAAGAGGCTTAACCAACTAATGGTCTCTTCTTGTCTCTTCTTCTTAGTGGTGGGAGTGCTGCGAAGTAGCGTGGAGGAACTGAAAGCGTTATCGCGAAATATGGAGGAAGTAGTGATCATCGACTTGGACGATGACCGAGTGATTCCGCCTGGTAAGGACACAGATGCTGTACTCCTCCCACCTTTTGTCGAACCACTGCGTGCCACTATCGAGGAAATTGGCAAGCGAGTGCGGGGCAGTCGGGTTGCGTTCACCGGTCTCGCCTACCCGAAGAAGCAAAAGGTAACCCCCTTTGCTTTTTTTTGAGTCTGTTATCATGGCATGATCTCACTCGTCGTTTATGTGATATCAAGTTATCGAAGGAAAGCATAAGCATGCTGGTCAACGCATTCATTGGCTTCATGGTGGATCTGCTCTCATCATATCGCAATTTTATCGTCACAAAACCAACCGATGCTCTTGGTACGTGCGTCTTGAGCCGTCATAATGCAGCCGTCGGCTAATAAGTCTTCCTTCGTACGTGTTCGATATTACATGTCGATGGTGTGCGTGTCGTACGTGCTTCCGTACGGCACGACAGATGAGGACGACACCGACGAACCTTATGTAGATTTTAGAAGGAATGATTTCCTCGCTCAGGTGCCCAAGGAGACACGGCCACTGCTGGAACTCGTCACCGAGACGCAGATGTTCACCATGTTCATCGAGCAGCGCGCTCGTACCAATAACGGCGTATTCGAGGAAGGCATCAACAATAAGGACAGTGCGCAGGGCGGCAACGGCGCAGCGCAGAAACCGCCGCCGCGCCTGCGACCAGCCCATACTCGTTTCACCATGTACGAATACGGCAACATCACACGTAGTGAGATCTCGGCCGTCCACCAGATGATACAAGAATCAAAAGAAAAGAACAAGAAAGTGGTATCTATTTATGATCCTCATGATAGGTTTACTTCTCCCCTCTGAACCTCATGTCATTCGTGACGACAGGATCTCGAAGAGCAGGAGAGTCTGGAACTATTGCGAAAATGGCGAGAGGAGGAGAAGCTACGGAAGGAGGAAGAGCAAAAGGCTAATGGAGAGAAACCGCCTGCGTCGGAACATAAGAGCGCCGTTCTTCCCTCGTCTCGTCAAGATGTCGAGGCGCGGGCTCGTGCGCGAGGCGAGGCGTTCCTTTCCATCCGCGTCAGCTCTTCCTCTGATTCCGCCGGACAGCGACAAAGCCTGCTCGCCGCTTCTCGCATGTGCGTACAGCCTCCTGCTTTTAAGAAAGAAGAGAACTTGGTCTCTGATCGCGTACCTGCAGGCCGTCGGCGGACCCCAATGCAACAAAGTGGCAGCGCGCTAGCGTATCTATGAACCCGATGCTGGGGTCGGATGGCTGCGCCGACGAGGGCGGCCCTGGGCCCAGGGCCAACACCATTACGCGCTGGAACTCAGCGTACTCTCTGCGCATTCCTGATCAATCGCCACAGCTTGAGCGCGGTAGTTCGTTCCGCCTCGTATCTCGTAAGGAATCGGCAGTGGTGCCCCCAGGCACTGCGGAAGCTGCGCCGACCATTCCGACAGCCTCCTTCGCGAAGAACGCCAGTGCTGACTAATCAACATCTGAGTCAGTCTGCTGTGTGGATCTTCTATTGTTATTGTTATTGGTTAGCGGGGTCCTCCACGAGACCCAGCAACCGATCCATCTCATCTTCTGCTCGTTTGATGTACATTGCTTCCTTCTCCGAACTTCGCTTGTACTCGTCCTCGTCCAAGGTGGACGTCGATGGCATCGCCGTCATTATCAATACGTCATCCTCGTCCTGCTTCTTGTGCATCCCAACTCCTCCACCATCACCTGCTGCTGAAAAACTCGCCATCGCCGTGGCGGTCATCGTCATGCCGGCTTGCTCGTCGCTGATGACCGCCGCCGACTCAGCTGAGGCGACGGCCAGCGCCCCCAGCGCGTCGTGCAGGAGCCCAGAGACGTCGTGGAATGCGGTCTTGGTCGAGCGCAGCAGCGCGCGGCGCTTGTCCAGCTGCTCGGCGAGCACGGACGCCAGAGTCTCCCGTGCCTGGTGCGGTCGGAACGTGTTGAGGAGGAAGTGGATGTTGACGAACAGCTGCTCCAGGTCGGCCGCCTTGTCATGGTGTGAGTACTCGCGCGGGTTGGACACCAACGCCTGCAGCAGTTCGAGGTAGTTGTGAAGGATGGAGTGGTTCAGCTTCTTCAGCTCCCGCTTGTGGTCCACCTCCTGCCCGTCCGGCCCGCCGCCCTGGTAGAGCTGCACCCGCCCCGGGTGGTTCTCCAGCCGATCCTCGACCTCCTCCGTCGTCAGCTCCCGCCCGAACATCGAATAGGTGCCCTCGATGGGCGCCGGTGGCGGCGGTGCCACGCCCACCGCCACCCGCTCCTCCGTGTAGAGCTTGAAATAGGGCGGCGGCGGCGGGAACGACGACACTGTTCGTGCTCCGTCCCCCATCTTCTCTGTGTGTTTGTTCCAACTATTTTTTCTTTTATTTTTCTTTCCACGTGGCTGAATTTCTTTTGAAACGCAGTTCTGAAAAACTCAGGCAAAAGGAAATTATCAAAAGGAAAAGAACACACACGACTACACGCCGTACGGCGAGACGATGGAGAAGGGCTTTGTGTTGGCCACGCTGGCAGGCACCTGTGCAGGCCTTGCCTCGGTGTTTGGCAAGCTGGCAGTGGACGGGACATGGATCCACAGGTTCTTGGAGCTGGGCCACTACTTGCAGGTGGCAGCAGCAGGATCAGGCCTAGCGGTCAGCGAGACGGTGCAGGCGTGGGTGGAGCCCGGTCTGCGCGGGCTGTGCTTCGGGCTGGTGTTTGTTTGCAACATGGTGATGTGGAACCTGTTCGTCAAGTCGATGAACTTCTCCTCTTCGGTGATGGCCACTGTAGTCAACTCGGCGACTAACTTCTTCTCAAGCGCTCTCCTGGGTCATATGCTCTTCGCCGAACCCCTTCCGCCCTCCTGGTGGCTCGGTTCGCTCTTCATTCTGGCTGGCCTTTTCTTCCTTGCTCGTGGCGACACTGCTTCTGCCTCTGCAGAAGAACGAAAAACGAAAAAAGAATAAAGGCCTTCCTCAGGGCCAAAGAACGAGGTCACTTGAGGGGATGAGGTCTCAAAGCTCCCCAGCCCACTGTTTGTACATCAGCGCATTTATTTCCAGGGCTTGATTCACATCCGCGTCTTAGCACGAACAATCCTGCGTTGTTGTGGATCATCTTCACCCTCAGTTGGCGCGAGTAGCATAGTGAGGTCAGCGAACCCATCAGTGAAGAGTACGTGGTAGATAGTCACTGCTTCGGGAGAGGGGAAAAGGGACTGCGAGTCTCGTGGAAGGGAGGCATCAGAGGGCACAAAGTTGAGCAGGATCGTCTGTTGCGCTCTCAACGCTTGTCCGTAGGTGCGTGCTTGTGTCGCAGCCTTGCTGAGGCTTTGCTCGGACCGGAGGTTGACCTTGATCTCAATAACCACCTTTGTAGAGTTAACCAGCAGGAGATGGATACGGCGACGGCCGAGCTTCTCCTTGTATTTAGCCTCGGGGAGAACTTTGTAGGTGGTGGAACCTATCAGTTCGCGCAAGGCTGAGTAGAGCTCCGCCTGAAAGACATATTCCGAAGGGCATGATGAACGATTCCGCACGCAGCAGGAGAAGAGAATATCTTGATTGAGCAGGAGCAGGGCTTGTTCTAGTAGAGCCTCCATGTGCAGATGCTCGCCCATCAGAATCGGGGACGACGGGAAGACCGGAGCTTTTTTCGGGTACACGTATTGAAGAACCAAGTCTCTGATGACAGGTGCTGTCCACGCAACTGAATTGTTCGCTTCAGGCTCTTCGAGCAGACCCAAATCTATCAGCTGCTCTAGTTGCTCTTGTTTTTCTTCACGCTCGCCAGCTGCATGTATCAGTTTTAAAAGAAGTTAACGAGTTAATTGTAATTCGGTGGTTTGAGTTTGGCCAAAATGCACATGTCAAGAAGAACGGGTCATCTCGACGAAGCAAGCCAACGGTGAATGAGTGCAGTTCCTCGTTCTTTGTGACCTCTGCAAGAGGTGCAAAATACTCGGCGCGATTGAGCAGTAGCTGTGGAATTTGTATTGCCTTTGCAAGCCAGTCTGTTGAAGTGATCTGGAGAAGACAACACCTCATGTTAAAAAAAACCACTGTGACACAGAGACGAAAAATCCCAAGCACCTTGCTTGACTCTGTATGCTCCAGTGCCGAGAGTTGCTTTCCGCAATAAGATAACAACCCGATGTGCCTGCATTGTGTCCTTAACGACTTAGACATATTGAGTTCTTACACATGGAGAGGGATCGTTTACCTTTGAGTGCGACTTAAGATGTCTAAAAGTACGGATTCATCAATCTGCACACCGCGTTCCCAAGCATGTACGGCGTACTGGCGCAGCGGCTCCATACAGTGATCCCAAGTCGGTGCTGGAATGGGTACCACATCTGTTATGTTGAATGGCGACATCACTTGACTTCCTTGTTCCAATTTCTGCGTGCGCACAGACACAACAGGACACCACCACACAAGGGGCAGCCAAATCTTGGTGGCGCAGCAGAGGAAAAAGAGGCGAAACGACCATCACCTTTGTTAACTGAAGGATATTGTAGGTTCCGAATGCGAGGATTGCATGAAGAGCACGTGTGTCAGCTCTAGGCGGGTCATTACGAAGTTCTCGAATGGCTTCCAAGAATGATTCCCTAACTGCAGCACCACAGTAGAGTAGTACTTGGAACTCATCTACCAGCAATACCACTTTTGGTTCCTGCATCTAAGTCAACAACAACTTGTCGTCAAAAAATGCCAAACAATTTGGGGTCCAAACCCATACCTTTACATGTACGCGATGAATGGCGCTGATGAAGCCTTGTTGGTCGTAGAACGTGCTTAACCATTCAGCGGAACGATTCAGTTTTAATGAAATGTGTCTCCAGAACTCCTTCTCACTCATATCTGTGGTTTTTTTTGGACAGGTAGAGCCTGCGTATTAGTACGCAGGTGAAACACTTACTCATGTAAGCTACTTTGATTTGAAGAGGAGCTAGAGAGCATGTGCGCGAACCTGAGTGTCACAAAATTGTGGACTGGTCGGCATAGTTTGAGGCGTCTCTCGACGGCAAGGAGGTGAGTCGTTTTTGATGAGCGGAAATGCCCATGGATGAGGTGCAGTCCGCCAGCTACAACAAACCCAACGCATTGTTCGAGTAGAAGGTGCTTCAAAGGGACGTAGTAGTTCGCTTCTGTAACTGGGTCGTTTGTTGCCCAAATCGGTTCTGATGCATGTGCAGAGGTCTCGAGCGGAAAACGCGGTGCGGGCTGTGTCCTGTCCACATTCAAGAACTTCCTCGCACTCGGCGAAAGTTCTGCATAAAAAGAAATATATCCCGTCTTACACAAATTAGAGCTGATGCGGGTAGGTACCTTCTACAGGCCCCACAGTGGGTACGGAGGATCCTAGAAAAAAAGTCTTAAGTTGCTATTAGAGTTGAGAAGAAAGATGGGTGAGTGTACCGGTTTCAAGGACATAGACCGTGTCTGGCTCCAAAACGTAGGCGTCATTCAGATACTCCTCATCTTCATTGCTTTGGAGCACAAGATAGGCTGCGCTATTGTGATAGCGCCGTCGCAAGTCACCGAGCGTTGTTCCTGGTCCGAGAGTCTTTCGTGTGCCATTGATAATCACAACTGGCTTATTCATTTCTTTTATTTTGTAAAGTACTTACTTTTTGTTTTTATGTCAAGAAAGCCGGGAGAGAAAAGTAGAAAAAGAAAAGGAAAATAGGGGTGAGCCGGCGATGACCACACAAGACATAAGGAACCATCCATTCTCCAGCCATAATCGACAGTGTATGCTTCAGGTCCATGGAAGGATTCAATTTTGTAATTTGGTTTTCGAACGTAGGCTGCGCAACACTAAGGGATAAGAATGTACGCTGGTATAGTAAATCTCCACTACAGTAGCGCCTAGATCTCTGTATGTACAGCCGGTGGTGTCATGCCTTCGCTCGTCATGCTCACACTAGTCTGTTACATTGCGTGTCTTCGCGGACTGGCGAGATACCAAAGACCGCCCAACTGAACAGTCACCAGCTGTCAGCAAAACGAATTACTCACATCAGGTGCGGGTAAGGTACAATTGCGAAGAGATGAGCAAGAATGAATATCCACACGAAGACCATGAGGACCGACACGCCTGATGTCTTGTTTTGTGGCTTCTCCTGTCGAGCCAGAAGACGGCTTGTAAGCTCACTTGCAAGAGGGAAATAGGAGTGGGAGAAGTACCACATGTGGCTTCGGTGGGTCGGGCTCAGGAGAAGGCGGATGGTAGTTAGCGCAGGTGTTGGGACATCGACGCACAAGCTCATCCGAGCCATCACAGCAGTCGCAGATCCCGTCGTCGACCATACTTGATGGAAGATTGTGCCTCTCGCCCGCACACCAAAACTTTCCCTCTGCGCATGCGCTCGTCCCTGATTATAACCAGACAATGCGTTTATCATCAGTTCGGACCACATTGAAAGCTGAGTCTAAGTGTCTTACCTGGCTCATCGGATCCGTCCTCTGGACAATCGCAGTAGTTGTCGTTGATATGATGCGTGGGCAGCTTTTCTCGTGTAGAGACACACATGTACCCGTTGCTCGCAAACACTTTCCGATCTGTCAAATAAGTCTGATTAATAAATATCTCTTCATGCCGGAAGTCTTGAAAATATTATTTAATATTCCAAAAAATGTCGTCGCTCGGTACGTTCGGGTGAAAGGCCACGTGGCCATACGGGCGAAGGAGAAGAGGCAGGAGGTGGCTGCTGTGGTGGCACGGAGGGCAGAACATGAACCGGCTCGAGGGACCAGGAGGCTAACTCGAACAACACGAAGGACGTCAAGAACGCTACGCCCACCAGCAAGTAGAGCCTGTGCCGGTCACCCCGGTAGGGGCCTGCCGGTGCGCGGACCAGATTCATCACACCGCACGGCTACGACCAGCACCTGTGTTCTTGCTGGGCGGAGTTAATGCAGCTTGTGGAAAAACATTTCCTTGTAAGTTTCTTTGTGGAATAATTATTAAGACACATTCCAACAATTCTGGATATTTGAGATTCCGGTACCACAGCTCGTTCCATAGAAGTGCCACCACAGCCAGAGAGCAGGCCTTGACAAGTGTGTGACGGGTACCAGCAGCTGCACAGCGGTATTGTTTTGTTCCTGACGGCAGACGGATCGCCCCAACGGCAGCCCGCGGTGGGACACTAGACTCTGAGTATTATCTCCACGTCGCTTCTTCGTCGCAACTAAAGGTGGAAGGGGTACCCAACAAGGTGTTGTGTTCTCTCTCCGAAGGAACGCACACCCCCCGCCAAAAGCAAAACAATGGACCACCTCCGTACACTGGCCGCGGCTGCCCTGCAGGGCGGTGACGAGAAGGGGTCGTCGCATACCGATGATGGCCAACCCCACTCCGGCCTCGGCGCTGCGGGCGAGGACGACTTCAGTGAACATGAAAGAAGCCGCCCGACGATCGAGGAGAAGGCGAAGAAGCGACGAAGGAGCACCAAATCGAGTAGGAGTAGTGGTGGTGGTAAAGATGACGTTGAAGATGTCGATGATGGAGAAGGAGAAGAGAAAGTGAAGAAGGTAGAGAGGGAGACGATAGGGAGTCCTGGGAAGAAGGCGCGAAAAGCGGCGACCGACGAGGCCGACGAACGGGCATCTGGACCGGTCGGCAGCGGCGCCGGTCAGGTCACGGCCTCGGTCGGTGCGTCGTCAACTGCGGGCGCGGCCTCGCCGCGCGTCCTGCCTCCCCCGCAGTCTTCACCGTTGCCGTCTATCCCGTCTCTCTCGGCCTCCCCTTCACCATCGTTCGCCGGCAGTCCGGCCGGTCGCTTGTCGTCTCCGGTGGTCGCCATTCGTCCGGTACGATAATCAATGTCGCATTCTTCGTTCTTTTTGATGACTGTTGTCTCACACGCGGAATTGTACCATCATCAGATGACCTACGTGCTGCCTGACCAGCAGCGGGTGACCGTACTAGGACCACCAGGCAGGCTGGCTCATCCTCTCATCCCGACGCTATCGCCTGGGACACATGGCGCGCATCGACCAGTGCTGCCCAAAGGTGCTGTGGCATCGGATTTAGCGATGCTGGTAAAGGCGGGCTCGCCCCTTCCACTGCAGGCTCGCCCCGTCCCATTGTTCCCGTCTGTGCCGAGTCCTGCAGCATCGCCGGTCATGCCCTCGGCATATGCCGCAGATCGTTCTGACGAGAACACACCAAAGGAGAAAAGAGGTAAGCGGCGGCAGGCGCTTGCTACGCAGGATTCCTCTTCCTCTCCGCGCACGAAGAAGACCCGACGCGGCAAGCGCAAGGGTACGCTGAGACGCCTCTGGTGACGCCATCTTGTAGAAACGCTTATACCCTATGATGCTTTCCTTCAGGTAAGGAAGAGGAGGAAGAGAGTGCGAGAGATCCAGGAGGAATGGCCTCAACTGCGGTTATGAGCAAATTCATAACATCAACGCCCACAATTCCTTTGGATGAAACAACGGCGGAGCTCGTGTCGCAATTGTACACTCGGAAGAACATCTTTGTTTGATTGCTCCCTTTGACTCACACATCGTACTATAGAATTGTAACTCTATCGGAACAAGTCGTCTACTGGGGACAATCAAAGACCAAATGCGATGTGACTGCTCGAGTTTCTATTCCAACAAAGTACTCCCCTTGAAGGCAGTGAGTGTGGAGTTGGCGTTCTGTTTCTGATTCCCACCTGGCCAGGCTTCAACCGATGTTCAACAATATCGCCTCGTGTTACTCTAGAGTCCCCGTGGATAAAGGCGCCAAGCACGTCGATAATTCGGAAAGTGATTCCAAGTGCAGTGATGATATCTCCCTTGGCTATCCGCCGGAGGATGATAAAAATACGTCGTTGCTGATCCTCAAGCGCCAAGACGAAAAAGTATGCGAGTTTGAGGCCACCTTCAAGCAGTGTATACACAACGAGTACAGTTCTTCACGTACACGTACCCAGATTATCTGCTAAGGCTCACGCCCTCTCTACAGACGTCTTTCAAATCTGACTCTGATAGAACTTGTATTCAAGTTTTACCTCAGCGGACATGTCCTTACGCGAGTACGCCTTGGTGTTCCATTTATGTTTCCCTTCCCTATACTTATCATGCCTTTGTAGGTAGTGCCATTGGTGACTTACACTCACAGGTTCACAGTCCTTGACTCCAGATCCAATGTCATCATTCATTGTTGACATCTTATTTACATTACAGTAAGGCGATCACACGAGCATGCTGTAGGCTTCTTTGGCATCCTAACGGCGAAAAGGTACCCTTGCTGTTGTTTATTCAGTGTTGTATGTACAGGCCACTCAGTTCTGTGATATGCAGGACGCCGTTAGTGTGGCAAAGTTGATGACGCGGCTGGAGGCCTATTACAGGTATCATCTGGGCTGCGATTTTCACCTGTCAGAAAAAGCCTACTTCCGATCCAAGCTGGCTAATCCTAAGAATGGTGCCTTCAACACCCTCCTTCTTGTTTTGGGTATTCTCTGATCGATCCTTGACAGTGATCAGCTACGAGGAATTCTACAGCTTGCTTGGTGAATGGTTCGTGCTTGCCGTCAAATTAGCCAAGAAGAAGAAACAGTACCTGTGGCAACAAGGTGATAAAGTACGTGGGTTGGTTTGAGTAACTCAAAGCTTTGAATTGTGCTGAATGCGTATGCGAGAACAGACTTTCCATCCACTGCTCATCAACCCCACGAAGGATAACCAGTCGATCCTCAAAGAGCCTGGCGACTTTGTTGTGCACATCGGTACGCATCAGATTCTACCAGCTGGTTGTCATCACGGCGTTTACCACGGGTCTTCCAGGCGATGAGATGAAGGCAAAGAAAGGGTCGAACTCGCTGCCCGCGCTGCTGTATCCTCTCCAGATAACGTACATCTCAAGCGAAGGTACAATACCTTTGCCCTTTTTCCGTACTTATTGCTGACTGCCTCGCCTTACAGGTAAGGTAGACTGCATGGGCGTAGAGAACAAGTTGGACAAGCTGACAGGATTCATCCACGAGAAACACTGTCTTAGCCATTACCTGGCAATGGGCACTGATGGCCAGTGGGTGCGCATACCCAAGGAGAAGTTCGCGTTCAACGCTGCACAGCACCGACGGTGGGAAACCACCGGCGGTGAGACATGCGTTGTAGGACGAACAGAAGGTCAGTGTGCCTCCTACGCACACAGTAACTAACCCACCGACTGTTTTATCTTTCTCCAAACAACTAAAATTTTGGCTTAGTACAGTGTCTGGTTGTGATCCACCGGCGATGACGTTGGGCTAGTGGACTTACACGAGGATGACCTGATCTCCCTGCTTGTAGAGCGTAACGACTGGGCAAAGTTCCTCAGCGATGATGTTCTTGTGGCACACGCCCAGAGCCTCTCCATTGATGGAGTAGGATACTGTCTTGTTGGACATGTCCACAAACATCTCCACCAGGTCACCGGTCTTGAAGCTGCGGCCTGGGCGTGGCGAATTAGATGGGAGCCTTGCAAGGCGAAAAGAACCAAAGCGGATAGGTACCATAGCTTGAGTTCTTGTTGGCATGGGCACGCCCCCACCCGGGATAAGATCCAAAACTCCAACTGTCATGATAGTGTCCACAGTATCTGTAAGCCCTACCTCGATTAGTGTTCCGGCATGGCGCACTCGCAAGCATCATCGTACCCATCCCCACTGTCTTGGTAACCCTCCCATGATCGCGCAGCCACACCTGTGAGAGAATCGTCAGTGGTGAAGACCAGCATGTAAGAATTCGTCGTTGACCAAAAGCGGGTAGTACCAATGAAGATCCAATTGGACAGGTTTTTAGTGATCTTGAAGGTGAATGTATGCGTTCCTGAGGATACCCACTTGTCAAGGCATGCTGATTGCCAGGACTGAACGGTGCCTTTTCCCGCTCCTGTATGTCGCACGCTCCTTCCACTCTCCAAGATCTCTATGCCTTCGGATTTCATAGTGGAACTCCAGTTACCACTCCCGGTGGTAATGCGACGGCTTCCTTTTCCTCCTCGGCGCGTGACAACTGCTCCACCGGCCTGCTGATAGAGCTTTTGTCGGTAGGCCTCGTGTACAAGCTCGTGAACGAAGCTGAGATCAGCCAGGTCAGGATTGAGATCGACTTCCTCGACAAGGAATTGATTGGAGAGAAGTGCAAATCTGATGAAGCCATCAAGTGGTGAGTGTCTTGAAAATAGCATTCAGATGCAGTGCGCTGATACCTGACCAACGGTAGGAGCTCTTTGAGAGTGTCCGTCTTTGTGGCGGGGTTGATGCTAGCGTATTTCATTACAGCCTTGAATACATCTTCCTCGTTGGATACTTGAATGTCATCGCGCTGCAGCAGTTCTTTCCATGTAGTGAGGGGAAGACCGTTAAGGCTTTCATTCTTTAGACAATCGTCGAATCGCTCAGCTGTGGGATGTGTGTGAGTCGATCAACTATGCATGGTTCATAACACGAGCAATGGCGTACCCAGATGGGCAGCACAACGTTGCTCCAGATGCTTTGAGTCATACTGCCGCGCCACCGCCTGCAGAGTCTGGTTATACAAACCTCACAGTAATGGCATTAGTAAGTGGTACCAATAGTCTGGCAATGTCTTTCTTTTCCTCCGAAATGAAGATGAACTCGCTCAATTTGTTTTTAAGGCTCTCCACTTGCAGAAGATGTGCCATTTCCTGGTAGAAAGCGAGGGTGAGCTTCACAAGGAGTAGGGGACAGAAATGTAATACGTACAAGCAAGAGCTCAGCGGTATCTTTCGACAGATCCGTGCTGCCCGTGTACATGAATCTGTAGAGATCATAAAAAAACACCTAAGCATCCTAGGGAATGCAATGGTAAGGTTACAGGAATCAAGCACCGCAGAACCTGCTTGAAAACATGAACACTCCGCTCAGGGTTGGGCAGTAGTAGCAACTCCACCTCGCTCTTTCCTGCGTTCGTCAGCAGCAGTTCACGCAATACTGGGCTCCAAGCACTGACGATTATCTTGTGCGCAGGAACCTGCGGGTTTACATACGATCCATCACAGCTCTCGACGTTAGTCCACCATCATCGGCATTGTGTTGATCAAAGGACTGGAGGTCACCTTTTCGCCGTAAATGACAAAGACGACATCGCTGAAGGAGTACGGAGGATCGCAGAGATGCGCCACCAAGCGCTGCAGCTGTTCGCCATAGGCCTGAGCATCAAACTCGAGTCCGACGTCCTTGGCTGCTGCCGCGCTCTCATCCTTGGCTGCCGCAGGTCTATCCGAACCGGTGGCTCGCACTGGTGCCACTGCCGCCTGCACCCAATTTGCATTTTCACTCAATTCCTAATTTCGAATATTCTTGTTCTTATTCTTATTATTGAAAAATAAAATAATAAACCTAAACACTGCGTACCCCACCCGAGTCGAAGAAGAGCACCGTAGCTTTCTGCACTCACGTCCCACAGGTCAGCTATGCTTCACATTTTTCGTTCAAATTAATTAAGTATAATATTGTAATAAAATTAATATTTAACAAAGGTTTAAGTCTATATTAAATAAACAAATATAAATAAATAAAATGTACGTGCCTCGAGGTCGTAGTTGTTGGCTTCGAGGTAGTACTTGGCGGTGCTCTCGTCGGTGCCGGTGACCGAAATGAACTGCGTTATGAGGTTCGACGAGGTGCTCATGGTTTTTCTTGTCTCCTTGATTATTACACTGCACAGGGCTTCCTCTTCTTGGTAGTCGTCGTCTTCTTCTTCGTCGTCTACCTCTTCCCCGCTGATATCTTCGTCGTCCTCAAACGAAGAACCCTCTTCCTCCTTTGGTCCGCGCACACGCTGTCGCTTGCGTTTAGGCTCCAGCTTTTTTCTGAGTCTCAATTTTTCGCTGCTTTGTTTCTCTCTGTATGAATTGGCCAGTGGTTGGTCAAATATGTGATTAGCATTTTTCCCCGAAAGAATTCACTTGTTTCAAAAATTTTAAGTATTTCGCCCTGTTTCCCGGTTTTTTTAAAAACGATGAAAGGAATTAAACTTGTTTTGAAACACTTTCGTAAAGGACAAAATGTGCGTGAACGCAATTAATTTTAAGATGTTGCCTCGTAACCGTAACTGCCAGCAACAAAGAAGTACGGCTCGGCCAAGATAACTAAAAAACAATGGACGCAGGGGCGGGGCGGGCGGTTGGGGAGGCCGCCCTGCGGGAGAAGGAGCGTCTCACGCAGCTGACCCACCAAGCGCAGGAGGTGAGCACCATCGTGCGGCGTGCGCTGGAGTGCGTGCGCGTGCTGAGTGCGGCACACCCTGACTACACGGACGAGCCGGCGTCGCTCTTCGTGTCTGCCATCCGTTCCCTCTCCCACACGCTCGAGGCCGTGTTCGACTCCTTCGCCGCTGACACGTCGGTGGACGCACTACCTTCTGGTGGAGGTGGTGGTCCTCCGCCTTCATCCCAGCAGGTTGACTCCCGGCGCCGACAGAGACAGCTGAGTCACGGTCTGTTGAAGTGGATGAAGGAGCTCATCATCAAGGGTGCGCAGCTCATCCAAGAGGCCAAGTCCTTGGACCGGTCCCCATTTGTGCGGACAGAGCGGGATTTTAAGCAGGTCGTCCAGAGCTTCGTGATCGACCTCAAGGAAGTCATCCGCCTGCAACACGTCGTCCTCGGCGTCGAAGTACCACAGTCACCCCGGCCAAGCGCTCTCAGTGGCGGAAGCGGTAGTGTTGGTGTTTCGCATCCATCGGCGCAAGTGGCCGGCGGGCTGATAAGCTCGCGTTCCGCCGCGGGTCCGACGGGCCAGCCTTATGATTCGGCAACGGCGATCAGCAGCAACAAGTCTTCGGTGATGGCCGCACCAGGCGGTGGTCGTGGCGCCTGGCTGAGGTCCCACCGCGCATCGATGCTACTGAACGGCGGCCGCGACGAGCCCGCGGCAGAGACTGGCGAACGCTCTCTCTCACCCGAAGGGGGTCCGACCACCCGACGGCTTCGAATGAGCTACTCCCGAGTGGTGCTAGATTCTTCGATGTCGACGGATGGTCCAACCGGACCTTCTTCATCTTCTGCGACCTCATCGTCAGCTACTGTCGGTGTCACGCCTCTCACTGAAATAGCGGAAACAAGTGGTGGCGGAGCAGAAAGCCTGTTGTCGCATCCACACCGCCGATCACGGATCGTGTATGGATTCCGGGTGAAAGAAGGCGCAATGAAGCTCAAGGTGGAGCTGCAACAGGATACTGAGGACGGGACAGAAGAAGCCAGCGGCGACGGGAAGGATGAAGACATCTCTGACGATCAATTCGTGGACATGATGATACGATTCTTCGGCGAGATGGAAAAGCGCAAGACGGCGGCCGCTGCAGCCCAGAGAAGCAGGATGGGCATGGCATCACCACTTCAGCCTCGAGCTCAGTCACCTTCCTCTGCCTCGACAGCTGCGGGCGAGACATCACCATCCACTTCATCACCTGCAATGTCTAGTCCAGATACGGTATCAAAGCAACAGGCCGCTCCAGCATTGCCCCCAAGCACGTCCATTCCAGCATGTGATGACAAGAAGAGCGTACAGGTGGCCAGTCAACAAGCCGAGAAAAAGGAGGGATCCAAGCCTCGCATGCGGGAAGGCAAGTGGTACCTCTGTCTGCTCAGCTGAGCAGGCACCCGTCTGCGGCGTGCTGGAGAACCGGCCGCCTTGGATAGTCATCCGCGAAGCTTAAACCTCTCACTGCCGGCACACCATCGTGCCATTCTCTCATCAAACGTGACACTCAATTGTAAATGATTTGTTTTTACAGCAAGACCGATAAGGAAAGGTCATACATCCCATCTAGACTTGTCTGGCATCCATCAGCCTTTGGCAAGCTCCTTTGCCGCCTTCTTGTGGTTTCGTTTGACAGCAAGCCCGTAGGGTGTCATCTTGTTGTGGTTGCGTCCGTTGGTGGCCGCACCGGCGTCCAGCAGCAATCGCACACACTGCCACAATATCACGTCAGCATCACACAATCATTTCGCTGCAACGGAAAAGAAGAAGAAGAAATTGAACAACAACCTCTGTGTGACCGTACTGGGCCGCTTCATGAAGTGGCGTGTACAAGAGGTCGTTTGCAATGTTGGGATCGGCTCCGCTCTCTAATAGCAGCCGCACTGCCATGAGGAATTGCTCAAGTCAGCATCGACGTCATCGTCAGCGAATGAACAAAGGAAAAGGGAAGAACAAGGGGAGAGGGGTTACTCTTCCTACCAATGTTGGGGTGGTTGAAGGTGACGGCCTTGTAGAGGGCAGTCTCCCGCACCTCGTCCACCGAGTTGATGGCGGCCTTGCCCCCGGGCTCCCGCAGTATCGCGACCACGACCTCGTAGCGTCCTTTCGACGCGGCTTCGATGAGCCGCGGCCCGGCACCTTCGCCCTCTCCTTCCGCCATCTTTTGCTTCTGCTTCATCTCTCCAGAGAACGTAAATCGGACTTAAAATTTAGCTGTCATTTACTGAAGTAGCTGCCTGGGTTGTGGAACATCAGAGCTGCGCTTTGAGTTGTCGATGAGGTGGTGCTCCACCACCAAGTGTGGCTATGGAGGCAGCCGATGGCGATCGGCCCGTGGTGGTGGGGGAAGGTTGTCGGCCCTCAGCCTTGGCTGCGGAGAAGAATCGACTGCGCAGCTTGATCCACATATCCTCCGTGTCCCAGCCCACGGTCTTGCTCAGGAACTTGGAGAGCTTGTTGGGATAGTAGACCCTGTTCAGTAGGAACTGGTAGTTGTCCGGTGCCATCGAGACAGGCCGACCGACGAGAGTGCCATTCGCACGAAGACTGGCGCTGTTGCGGGATGCAATGTCGCGGAAGGTGTTAAACACCTGGCCAAAGTTGTCCGTCTCTGCCATGGCCGGGCGGTAAAACGCGCCCAGGTGCTCCTTGAGGAGACGCACACGGGTGCTCTTGGCCAACTGTGGGTGAGGCACTGTGACCGAGAGCTCCGATGAGTAAAAGAAGCTCATGTTGTCCATGTTCGTCGTGCCCGTCAGCAGACATTCATCGTCGGCAATAGCGAGCTTTGCGTGCACGTATATTGGTTTGACTGCCAAACCAAGCGAGCTTATGAGCAAATGGAGAACTAAACATGAATCAAGTTTCCGTACTTCGTTCCGTGCGATCGTCCTGACGCACAAGTCCGTAGAGGCCCACCCGATCCGGCGCAACTCGATGAATGAGGTGCAGGTGCTCAATAACTAGAGGCAGGTCAAGAAAATGAGAGAAGTATCCTGATGCATGGATGGAAACCGAGTACGCACTCTGATCCTGCGACCAATCAATCCACTCGCCCACGATGCCCTTGGGAAGATCTGTCTTGACTGGGCAAATGATGATCACTAACAGAGACGGGTTATTGCGCAGAGCCTGCCCACACATTCTTAAGTCTTGCCAGCAATGCAGAAAGGAACAAGAGTTGGCGACTCACTTGGCACATGTAGTAAGTGAGAGCAAAGTTCTGGAAGGGATATTGGTGCTCGAAATAGAGAAACTTCTTGGCTGCCGTGATCATCTTGCTGTACTCATCAAACAAAAAATGTCTGCAGGCCATGTGTGCGTCAGATATTCGCTGAAAGCGAGATGACACGAACAAAGAAGGTACCCCTCAAAGACTCCGTTCCATATTCGAGTGAGACGGACTGGACAATCAGAGTATCGCATGGCATACGTAGCCTGCGGCCTATGCCGACAGATCTTGTTCTATGATTGAAACGTTAAACTCAAGCAAATGACAGTATAGAACGCGATAGCGTACCGGGTGCGGGATGTAATGGATAAGGTGTCTAGTCCTGGTAGGATCATGAGTGAACGCGTAGTTCCATCTCTGAGCAAAGTGGAGCTGAAAATGTTGAGTCGCCGGGCCCTTTATCATCAACTGTTCACCTTGGATGAGTATCGATCGACAAGACAGCTTAAGCGCAGTGCAATAAAACATACCTGGATATCATGCCACAAAATGCGAATCCTTCGAAGAAGAGGCTGCACATCATGACCAAACTCCATCTGGCCCTCGGAAGAGGGTGTCATTGGATTCAGATCCTCCCAGTAAGGTCGCGGTAACTGATGAAGAGGTTGATCATAACGTCCTCGAGCTATGTCGAATCCCTAATGCGTCCATTGATTAGCCACTAATTTATGCAAATGAATGTGAGCGCACGTACACCAGTGAATGCCACCGCATGAGACGGACATTCAGAATCGACCAGCACCAATTTTTCGTGGTGAGCCGAATATATGCCCTTCGGATTGCCAGCTATAATGACAATAACATTGGCATCTGTTTCGTTATCATAGGGATTGGCGTAGGCCGAGCTTCCGTCCGGCTGCAGATGAGCATGAGACTTCGCGTTTCCACCTTGAGAAGGAAAGGGACTGTACGATGTTGGTAATTGTGTGGAAGACCTTGCATACAAGCCCATGCTTTTGGCATCGACTCTGCAGCTTCGCTACCTCACTATCGATTGACCATTCACCAAGATAGAGTAGCCGATTCACGTGTGACACTAACTCGTGCCTCCATACAATGATGCGAACTCGGACTCCTGCCATGGCGCGCGACAAGAGCACATCCTGAATGTATCGTTAACCATTGAATGCCACTCTAATTACTGCAAACGTAGAGAAGACATACCTCCAAACTCACCCACTTCGCCGAGGGAGGCGTAAGCGGAGGGATCGGTATCTTGGCGCGCTGCACTAGTATGAGGCCAAATGAGAGGGATACCTCCCAGGCCAATATGCTGATCGAGTGTTGTGCAAGCATCATACACTGCTCGTACATAGAAACGAAGTCAGTATGCAGTATGGCAGTTTGGATCGATCAGATTGTACGGTGGATACCTCGAACATACGCTCGAATGTCTCCAGCCCATCGATGAGCACATCGACGTCATTCCCCTGCGTCCAGTTGCTGAAGCTATCACTTGTCACAGTCATATCTCCGTCGGCATCTTTGCCAGTCCTCTTTGCCTTACCGCTTCCTTGCATGATGCCAGAACCGTCATCAGGTGAAGCTGTGGTGTCTGCATCGGATTCGTTTCCACGCAGCAAATACTGATCTCTTGGGCTCACAAAGTCCCATGTGTGAGCCGACCGCACGGCATGGTCGCCTCCACCTTCTAGGTCTTTTGTCAGGGTAATAACAACTACGTAGGAGCCTCCCTCAGGCGAGCTCAAGCTTAGCGTCCTCGTCGTCAGGGTTTCATTGTCTGTTTGCGCATAAGGAGGGAAATGATTGAGTCTCAGCGCGCTTAGTGAGCAAGCTACGGTGTGGTACCGATGAGGAGGAGCTCTTCTTCGACTTCAGCAGGATCATCCGGATGGTCCATGAAGGAAAACAATACGCCGCCCTTGCTGGCAAGCTCCTCGAGCCGGGCTAGATCAGGCTCTTCGGCATCTTCGCAGCCCTCATCTTCATCCTCATCCTCGTTGTCATAGGATTCATCGGCCTCCACCACGTCCTCAATTAGGGGCTCTGGTGACACGTGAGAAAGTACAGCAGAGTCGCCTTGCATTCGTTTAAATAAACTCAGCACTCGGATTGGATCATTCTGCAAGGCCTCTTGGAGGGGAGTCAGCTTGATGGTGCCCAATATGTGATCCGATAGCCATCCTCGTACGTAGAACGTAGCCACGAAATTGGTAAGAGATGAGAAAGCACTTGAATATGGTTAAGGATAAGGCACTAGCTCCATAAGGATGAGCAGAAAACGGGAAGGGAGTTGAATAGGATATAATTATTTACAGAATGGATGGTGCTGATTTCGTTCGCCGCAAAGGTGCCCAGATTGTATCGGTTCATCACCCCGGGCAGGATACTATGTCGGGAGTGGTTGAACTCCACCTGCATAGGATGCAGAAACATAATTATTAGCTTTGTCTGCTTCAAGATTCCTTCATGCCCCTTACACGGATCGAGTCCCTAACGCGAGTACCTCGACTTCAAGAGGATCCCTTCGCAGCTTCGATGATACTTGGCTAAGACAAGATGCCTCGTTCAGGAGGAATCCATAGGCGCATGTGACCGGAGTAAGGATGTATTCCAAGTGATAGACCGGTCCGCCTCGTCCGAACGGCAGAAACTGCAAATGAGTGAATGAGCAAGCAACTCTTGACGGAATGCACCACCTCGATGGTGGCGAGCACGATCAGAAGGTTACCTGTCGCCGTTCGGTCTTGGACGCGTGAGGATCCTCGAGAAACTCGAACAGGGTGTGTCTCCCCAAGTTGTTGTAGAGCAGTGCCACGCCACCCACACCGAACGAGAGCTGCAGCGTCACTGGCGTCGACGTGATGTGCACCACCGACCCGAACCTCTTCCTCTTTGACTTGGCAAATTTGCCCAAAAAATATCTCCTAATTATTTCAATAAATATAAATAATTTTCCATTTACAGCATTTCGATATATTTTATTATTTTTAAGTTCATTCCTAATTTTCCGACTTATAGACATTTTTTTGATTCTGGCAAGAATAAAATAAATCATAAATCATAAATCATAAAGACAAATACCGCTTTGGTTGTCCTTGGCTCCATATGTCAAGGAAGATGTTGCGAGGACGAAGCTGGGGGCCACCATCCGCCACCCGACTATGGTGCTGAACGGCCGACGAGGGCATGCCGGCGGGCTCCAGCGAGAGACTCAAGATCTGCAGCTTGTAGAACACCACCATCGCTTCTTCACGTGCATAAGGTGGTCCTGAAATACCAAACAAATTGGAAACCGTTTGTTGTTTCTCAAAAAATTATAAATCGTAATTGTGTCGATAGGTTTTCTGTAATTCTGAAATCATTTGCAATTTTGCTTGTTCGTTAGAGTGTTAGAGCTCGCTTGGGCCTTTTTTTGCATCAATTTCAGTTGATAATAACAACATCTGCTACTTGTTGGACGGGACGGCCGCGATAAGGTTGTTGGGAAGAACGACGCTGCGCCGAACACTGTGCCTCCAACCGAGAGCGGGAGCGTGGTTCGGTCCATCGGCTGGTCAGCCCCTTAATTTCCGCAGTCTCTGGCCTTCGCCCCTTCTCATCGGCACCTGTCGTCGCGTAGCCGCGGCAAGGACATCGATCATCTGCCAGCCGTCTCCATTTTGTTCATCAAACAGCCCCCACTACTCGTCAAGGATACCAGCCAACCTCACTTCAGCTGCCGAGATCATCAACAACGAAGGCAAAGAAGAAGGGGACCCAGAACAGAAGATGTGGAAGCTGCCGGCCACGAATTCGGCGCGTCACAGGAATCGCAATCGCACCGTCAAAAGTAGGGCTCGCGTTTATGCCGACGTCAACCAACACAGACCGCGGGAGTACTGGAACTACGAGGCTCTCAACGTTCAATGGGGGTACCCCTACCACCCCACCCCAAATCTCTCTTCGCCATCATCAAACCTTTTCCCCCACGTCACTCTTTTTCTTTGGTATTTAGCTATATTTTTTTGGTGGTCAACGTAAATGAGTTTAATGGGTAGAATTTACTTGATTGAGTAGTTTACTTTATGATAAAAGTTGACAACAATTATAGTGCCGCGTGCCTTACCGCACGACGCGATATGGTTGCTTCGCAAAGAGCATTCTAACCTATTTGTGCTTATGCAGAGACCAGGACGACTATGAAGTGATCAGGAAGGTGGGTCGCGGCAAGTACAGCGAAGTGTTCGAGGGGCTCAACACCGTGACGTCAGAGAAGTGCATCGTGAAGATACTGAAGCCGGTGAAGAAAAAGAAAATCAGGCGTGAGATCAAGATCCTGCAGAATCTGTGCGGTGGGCCTAATATCATCAAGCTCATGGACGTTGTGCGCGATCCGCATTCCAAGACGCCTAGCCTCATCTTCGAGTTCGTCAACAATACCGACTTCAAGATTCTCTACCCCACTCTCAGTGACTACGACGTCCGCTACTACATTTACGAATTGCTTAAGGTGCGGCTTAACCTGTGCACTCCTCAATTTGTTCCTAGATATCTCATGTTCCATCTATTTGGTGCAGGCGTTGGACTATGCTCATTCAAATGGCATCATGCATCGGGACGTCAAACCACACAACGTCATGATCGACCACTCAAAGCGGAGATTAAGGCTCATAGATTGGGGTTTGGCCGAGTTTTACCATCCTGAGCAAGAGTACAACGTGCGCGTAGCATCACGTTATTTCAAGGGACCCGAGTTGCTTGT
>CDEZ01023189.1:0-58064 GCA_000826365.1 Acanthamoeba royreba | reverse complement strand
GCGACTGAGCACGATCATGAACATGCTCAATCACTCCACCACTCCCGACATCATCAAGGTATCTCTTTAGCTGGCTGATGATTCGAGTAATGGTGAATGATCACTGGTTATTGGTCTCACTGCTCGGCATGGCGTTTTGCTGGCTGCGCAGATGGACGTGGAGGGAGCTGAGTTTGATGTCATAATGGTCCTGCTTGAAGATGGAGGCCGGGAAGTGCGCGACACCAATCAACTACTCATCGAGTTCCATCATCGATTCTTCCCCTCCGGCAATTCCCTGCTCAAGGAGACCTTGCGACGATTGGAAAGTGAGCTTGGGTTTCAGGTTGTCTTCAACAACGGCGAAGAAGTGACTTTCGTGCGGTGAATGTCAAGACAGTGTACAGTCCTATTTTTCTGCTTTGACGCACGGGCTGAGTTACCAGATGGTGATCTTCATGAAAGACGTTGTGCGGTGGTACGCAGGATAGATCGAGAAGGGCAAGGCTGGAAATGTGATGTTGGGCAGAGTTGAAGTGCACCCTCACTTGCAAGCAGACGTGGATCCTGCATTAACGCTTTCAACCCGATAGTACTGAATCTCCTTCTTACCTTCAATCTTAGCCCGCCCAAGCGGTGTGCTTGATTACCAACTGGAACTCGCCCAGCTGTTGCCTTCGTCTATCTTGGTTCAATGGCCTTTTTATTATTCAAACTCGTGGGATCTTGGTCTTTATCAGCGAGACATGGCGTACCACTTGGCAATCATGTACTACTTGTTTAGTTTGCTACTGTTGAAGACCGTGCACAATAGCAGTGCTCATGATCTTGCTTCACTCCTGTCCTCCAGGTCCGTATTGATAAAATTCATCTAGGGATATGTGTGGTGTCCAGTGCTCTCAGATTTCCGGTGTACGAGAGGGAAATTTCCATTGAAATGCACACTTTTGTTATGTTCTGAGAATGCTGACGTCAGAAACACACGTAAATGGGTTTAATGATTGAAGATTGATCCATACGTATGCAACTCAACAAGCCACTTCAAGGGGAGGAAGAGTGGCTGGTGCTCGACGGCAGCGTCCGCAAGGTCATCGTGAAGGACGGCAGCTCCACGCGCACGCCACCTGCGGGATCAGTTGTTTATGGTTCGATTTTATTTTATTTTATTTTACGTTTTAATTGAAAATAAAATAATA
The DNA here is from genome assembly GCA_000826365.1 of Acanthamoeba royreba. Taxonomy (NCBI): domain Eukaryota; phylum Discosea; order Longamoebia; family Acanthamoebidae; genus Acanthamoeba; species Acanthamoeba royreba. The sequence continues at coordinate 56,889 of CDEZ01023189.1, read as the reverse complement.
AATTATTTTCTACAAAACAATAATAAAATATGTACTCTGTGTGCAGTGGACTACGTAGGCCGAGTAGTTGGTGGTGATGATGCAGACAGTGCTGCTACTTCGTCGCCGGTGTTTGACTCTACGCGCGAGCGGAGTGAGTTCTTCAGCTTCACTCTCGGTCAAGGTGGGATTGCTTGCTTGCTCGCCAACATACGTGTGGGTACCCAACGCTGAAGGAGTGCTTATCAACATGTGCAGAACACACGATCCCTGGTCTGGAACTGGCAGTGTCACGGATGACTGAAGGTGAGAAGGCGCTGGTCACAATCGAGCCTAGCCAAGTTCGTATCCTCATCGCGAGTACTTAGGATTTACACGTCCTCAGCGTGTGCATGTATACATGTGAATGCAGGCCTTTGGTCCTATGGGCAATCAGCAGGGATTCCACGGCGCCGGCCGCCCTATCCCGCCCAACGCGACTCTTCAATTTGAGCTGCAGCTGCTGGACTGGGCTGAAGGCGAGGTAATCCCTTTGGTTCAAGGAAAGGAGATTCGACAGTGTAGTTGATTCCTTTCTTTGATCAGATGGCCAAGCCAGACAACTTAAGCTATGCGAGACGATTGGAGCTTGCTGAAGCCTTGAAGGCAGAGGGGAATGAACTGTTTACTAAGCTGGTACGTAGAATCAAACACAATATTTTCTTCATGATCAGGCTAAGCATACCTTTCCCAGAATGAACCTGTAAGGGCCATTTGCAAATACAAACGTGCCATTGCGCTTCTTGAAGACGGTGTGTACGATTTGGCTCAAGAGCGGGCCGAAGCAGAACGCAAGAAACAGCTCATTCTGGTTACCACTTGCAATCTCAATCTCGCGGGTACCGAACTCCTCCATCGCCTCGATCGATCTTGCTGGCATCTGATCGTATGTGCAGCGTGCTGGCTCAAGCAATCTCGATGGAAGGAAGCAGAGGAATGCTGCCGTAAGGTGTTACATCACGATAAACATAGTGTTAAGGCTCGGTTCCGCTTGGCCAAAGCCCTCGTTGGTATGGACGAACTAGAACAAGCGAAGCAAGAGCTTGAAGCTCTGGAGGACACAAGCGAAGTGAGGAAGGAACTGAAGCTGGTGGAACAAAAGCTGAAAGCGCAGCAGAAGAAGCAGCAGAACTTTTATGGCAAGCTGTTCAACAAATTGGCAGAAGACAAAGAAGGCGGAGGCCTATACACCCAAGAGGATTTTGAAGCAGCCCAGAAGCCCACCATGGCGAAGTGCCGGCTGTGGTACGAATATCTATATGAACCAGATCGAGAATCATATGACGTGGTAGCTAACGCTAGCTTGCTCTCTCTCTCAGTGGCGAGGAAGTGGATGAAGTGCAGCTTGCGCGACATGTGATAAAGAAGCACAGCGAAAAGAGTTCTTGACGAACCTCTCGATCAATTGCGCGTTTCTCTTCTCTTCGATTTTGATGTTACCATCGGCACGTGCGCTCGTGTAACATGATATTTATTCACACTTATTTCTCTGTGACCGATCACCAGAACCACTTGGACCTGGACTTCTTCTCCTCGTGCTTATGATTACTATCATCGGTTTCGTAATAGTGCATTCGATCAGCGGTGTTTACGGCCTTGCGAGGGGACGGCAGCATATCCGTCACCAGGTTCTTGAGCTGAGCGAAGGCCTCATCGTTGTCGGCATTGGACGAAAGCTCAGGATTGTTGCCGGAGAAGTTGGTATACCATAGCGTGAGACATGCCTGCACTCCAGTCATCGTATTCTGCATCGGTGCAAGTCTACTTCCGTTGTGCCCGAATCGAACCCAAACAACGATAACGTTCCTGCCTATACAAGTCACGCACAAGGTAACCCTTAAGCACTAGAGGTGAATGCTAACATCGTCGTGAGTGAGCGGTACGAACCACGCAGGTTTGCTTCAACGTGATCGGCTACTTCCTGTGGCTTGGGCTGGCGCTCAGTCAGCGCTTGGACCAGGAGGATGATGAGGTCGTGCGAAGCGTCCGGCTCTGTGACCATGCTCAACTTGCAGCTCTTCTTCTCGAGCACCTTGGCCATGGGCCGGTAGCACATGGAAACAACGTTCTCCTAGTATCATATCAGAGGGAGGGTACGTGAGCCTCAGATGGGATAGCTTATCGGCACAAGGTGTGAGGAACTCACCTTCGTACGAAGATAAGGTACTACGGCCACTTGCAGTTGCTTGATCGCTACGGTCTTCGAAGGAGGCAAAGCATGGATGCGCATATCTTCAGTTGAGGTCGAAGCCTCTCGATGTTGCTTGGCCTCCGCCGCTTCCTGAAGCATTCGCTGCTGCAGCTGTTGAATGGAGCACAGCTGCGCTTGAAGCTCTTGTATGCTCTTGTATGCTCGTCCGACCGTCTCGGCGTACTCCTTCGCGGCTTGCTCGTTTGCCGATACGAGACCCGCACAAACCTTGCGTAAGGAACCAACTTCGTTCGTAAGGGACTGCACCTGATTTTCGAGAGTTTTGATTCTGATGATCTGGTTCATCTCCTCCGCTTTGATGATCGACGGCACATATTGGAGTTCATTGACCTCTACACCCGGACTGAGTGAAGAAGAAGAAGAGACCTGGCCATCCTCCTCTCCGTTCGAGGGTAGGAGCGAAACCACATTCTGATGATGGTGACGTGCCAGCTGATGATGTTGAGGTGGCACTGCAGACTCTGGGCGTGGATGAAGGTGAGGAGCGGCAGCAGAGGCGGGCGCAGGAGCGGCTGCAGCAACGAGGGCAAGCGATGAGGTGATACCGCCCGCGTGCTGAGGCATCATGGAGACGGACGATCGACGAACTGGCTGCGGGTGCGGCGCAGGCGACGCGAGCTGATGGTGAGTGGTAGTGGGTGCCGATAGCGAGCTTGCCCGTGCAGCTGAAGAAGAAGAAGACGGATGCAAACTATAGTAGTGCAGCTGCTGGGTTCGTTCTTCTTCATCATCTTGATGAGAGACGACGTGCTGCACGCGTGTGGCGTGGGGGTAAGAAGGCTTGCGACCGGGGGAAGACATCAGCTGGAAGGTGGGAGAGAGAGGAGATACAATATTGGGCAGAAGCAAGTTGCGTGCATATTCCCCTCTTTGCCCGGACCGACTTTTCGGCCGAACATGGTGTGGAGTCACCAATCAAATGAAGGAGTTGAATCGGGCGATAGTTTGGCCGTACATTCGCCCTCTTCAGGAGCAAGAGCTCTCAGGTATAAATATTCGGCCACTCTCGCCCTAACCCTACTCTTCGTTCAAGTCTCGCCTTCGCTTACCTGTGCGCACACACAAGGACAGAACAGGGCTTGCCACCACCACCACCATCACCACCTTCCTTCACCAGCATGGACTTCGGTAACGATGACAACAACGTACAGCGGTTCCTCTTAAAAACTTGTTGTACCTTGAGTAACCTTACGACTCACACACTTTGACCGAAACAGGACTCGCTCAACCAGGTACGCTTGCGCAATCGCGTGGAACAGAACGTTCAGTCCAAGATGACGGATATGTGCTTCGTATGATCTTCCCCTCCTCCTCCTTCTCTCAAGTCATGACAGCTGTCATGCATGGCTTAAAGGGTCGTTCCTGATTCATCCTCCCTTCTAGACCGTCGATGACTCTGGTTCCATCTCCAATACCGACTTTGGTAAGTTCCGTCAAGTGTGCGAGGAAACTCTTCGCGTCGGAGCCAGCCTCGGCGACAATAGGGCCAGGTTCTCGGTCGTCGCCTTCCACAGCTCGGCGGACGAGATCAGCTCGTGGAACTACAATGCCGAACAAGTACAGCAGGCGCTCAACTGTGCGTTTCCTCCCATCCCGGTCTGTCGGACATGGGGATGAATCTAATGTCAGGTACGACTCACGTGCAGCTTATGGAAGGCGGCAAGGATCAACAAACACGGCGCAGGGCTTGCGAGAAGCAGCACGTCTGTTCAAGAATGGAAGGCAAGGGGCCAAGAGGATCCTGTTCATCCTCACCGACGGAGAGCCCGACGACAAGAGCGAGACCGAGAAGATCGCCACGCAGCTCAAGTTCTCCCACAACGTCGTGATCTTCGTGTTGGCCGTCGGCAAGCATTTCGACATGGACCACCTCGGCAAGGTGGCCAGTTTCGGTAACGTCTTCCGGATGGACAACTACGACCAGCTTCTCAACGCGATGAGGACCACAAGCAAGGACGAAACCTACCAACATGATCTCCACGTCACTGCTCAAGCCTACACGCTGAGCGTTCCAGTTCGATTCCAGCAAGTACGTATCAGCCCTCCATTGTTCCAGATGATCTCTTCATCATGGCTAAAACCTGTGCGCACGATCAATCATAGAATCTCAAGTACCGTTTGAAGTTGAAGAATGTGGGCAAAGTCGAGCTGCCAGCGGGAACTCGTGTCTGGTTCACGGAATCCGGTGGCTACTACAGCGAGAACTGCGCAGACTTGCCTCGCGCTCTTCCCGTGCACAGCGAAATCGAGCTCGACTTCGAGTTGCAGAACAACAAGAAGCACTTCCGCGAGCTCAGCAACGGCGTGCAGTTCAAGATCATTCACCCGCAAGGGGGCACCGTGTTCTGCGGCAACAACGAGATCGTTTTCCAGAGCCAGGACTTCATCGGCAACTTCGTCGGTTATCGTCCGCCTGCGCCGGCCGGCTGCCTCAATCTACTGGCCTTCGGTGTCATCGGCTCGGGGAAGAGCAGCTACATCAATACCGTCATGAGTGCCTTCTCAGATCAGGTGATCGACTACACTCTGGTCGGTGGTAGTGGCGACCACTGCACCAGGACTTACAGGTGCCTCCTTTCTTCTTGTTCCTGTTTGGTGACGATGATCTCCACTTATCGATGACGCATTCGCGGCAGGCGTTATCACTTGGGAACGCTGTGTGGTCTGGATAACACTCAGATCGCTCTCTGGGACAGCTGGGGTCTGGACGAGAAGACTTACGGAAACAACATGCTCTTATCACTCCTGCGTGGAGAGCTGCCCGATGGTTATGAGATGAGCGATGTGTTCCAGCTTGACGCCCAGGGAGCGGATGATAGATTTAAGCAAGTTGACAGGCGCATTCATGGTGTACTGTTGTTCGTGCCCATCAACATCCTCGAGGACGACGTCATGCTGCTCCGCATTAAGGAGGCTCTCAAGTTGACCAACCAGATGAGTACGCATCGCAGTTGTTCGGGAATGCTTGATTTGGCGCTGATGCTGATCGCCTTCTCTCAGTGTTGAGTGCTCAGGTTGTCGTCACTCGATCGGACACCATCAAGGGCAAGGAAAACAGGAAGACGCTTCAGGCGCGTATCGCCAAGGAGCTTCACCTGCCTCCGATGCGGGTCAATCTGGTGAAGAACTACGTCGCCAAGCGAGACAAGCGCTTCTCCATCGATAAAGTCGCTCTTCGCGTGTTCGCTGACGCGGTGGCCACAGCGCACCAGTACATCAAAGCCAACCTCACGCAGATGACGCCGTCTGCCTACAGTCCCTACACTCAGCCTTCTCCTGTTCACTCTCCAGACAGATACCCTCCCGGTTCGCCCTATGTTCCTCCCCAGCAGAGCTTATCCGTGCCTTCTACTCCGCAACTCAACCCAGCCGCACCGCCAGCAACTTCCAACGGCGTTGTTGTCGTGCACTACGGCCTGTGCACCTTCCGAGTACGCGTGAACGAGACGACCACGTTCAAGTCGCTGCTCAGCACAGCCTGCTCGCACTTCAGCGTCGATCCCGAGCATCACAGGCTTGCCGACTCCTCCGACCCGGATGGCTGCTCCTTCGCACACGATGATCGCGTGCATTCATTCCCCGGCCTGACTGACGTCTACTTGATCAAGTAAAGAGGGAGGAGCGACGTGTTTCGCATGATTACTACAACTCACTTAATGAATACCTTCTTTACCAAAATACCGAAATTACAAAAGAGATTTTGAAAGTTGCACAAACACAATTTGAAATTAATTTGCAGAAACCGTTTTGGACAATATCCTTTTTGAGTTCGGATAAAGCTCCTCTGTGTTGCGGGCTGAGGACGACGCGAAACATGAGGAAGAGGAGGGAGCAAGGACGATGTTCATGCTTGCCCTTCTTTCTGGGCATCCTGGCTGGCATGTGCCTCCTCGTGCTCCCAGCGAATCTTCTGCTCCGAGAGAGAGCGATGCAAGCTGTACCTCGACCGCAGCTGCTTCCGGAGTGCCCAGTTGTCACCTCTCCTCAGGGGCGCCATGTGGAAGAAGAACCTGGGCCCCGTGCAGAGGCAAGGCGGCACGAGAGGCTTCTCTTTCCTCCGCTGGAGTGTAAAGCTTCGCTTATGGCTATCGGAAAGAAAGGAGGTGGCTATGGCGCATGGAGCGTGTGCATGGTGGGCCTCTCCTCCATGATGGCAAACTCGTCCCAGGGGACCACTTCCACGTCTGCTCCTCCACGAGAAGCACGGCCGGTGATGTACTCCTTTGGACTTGGTGAGGACATCACGTTCGAAGAACAGTTCCTCGAACTGTTCCCTCATGCTCTCGTGTTTGGCTTCGATCCCACGCCAAAGAGTGTTAGCTACGTCGCCGAGCGCATGATGAACAACACCCACAGGTCACACTTGCCACCTTCATCATGGGATAACTGAGGACAGAGGACTCATCCATGTACAAACAGGGACAGGTTTGTTCACTTCGCGCTCGGTGTCAATGGGCATGACCAAATTGTGGAGCTCAAACTGCCCAAGCAAGGCGTAAGTGGCGTGCTCGACATGTTGAATCTCGATGCGAGCCAGAAGGGAAGGCTGAGCGAGGACACAGCCACAGTGCAGACACTGCGACTGAGCACGATCATGAACATGCTCAATCACTCCACCACTCCCGACATCATCAAGGTATCATCTCTCTTCGTCCTGTGATAACGCACCTTCATTCTCACTTTGTCGTACAATGATTGATTGCTGGGCTGCGTAGATGGACGTGGAGGGGGCTGAGTTCGACATTTTGAATAGCTTGCTTGAAGATGGAGGCCGGGAAGTGCGCGACACCAATCAGCTGCTCATCGAGTTCCACCAGCGATTTTTTGATGGAGGTCGTGAGCAGCTAGTGCGAATAAGAGAACGGCTGAAGATAGAGCTTGGGTTCCAGGTCGTCTGCCACAAGGGTGATGAATGGACGCTTACACGAGGTTGATGGACAATATTTGAAGACATTCCTGGCTATCCATCATAGAACGAGGGGGCGATGCGTGCTGAGCTTTCGAGGCTTCACAATCGGCGGTCGCTTCTTAGCGGTGATGCCTAGCTTCTTACGCAGTCGCTCCCGAACCTTCACATGCTCCTCCGCTCTTGTTCTTGTTCGCGACGCTGGGGAGGTCGTGGAAGAAGGCGGTGCGTAAGGAGAAGGCGGAACCGATAGCGACCCCGGAGAGGTTGCTGGTGATGGCGTCGATGCAGGAAGTGGCGAATCAGCGACGAAGCTCTCCTCGCCCGCTTGCATCCCCACACTAGAGCCTTCATCCTCTTCAGGCTCAATCAAACTCTCCTCTTCGAATTCTAACTTCTCTTCTTCCTCGGGTTGTTCGTCTTGCACACTACTGCTCTGTTTGCGTCTTTTATCAGGTCGATTGATTGCGTCCTCCGCAGTTTCGTCTTCCGCAACATCCTCATCGCCTTCACTATCCTCTCCAAAGAGTTCGGCGAGCGTTCGCTTATGAGCGATAGCTGATGAAGACGAGCTTGCCGCAGTAGGCGTCGTTGAAGGCTGGCTTTGATCTGTGCTTGATAATCTCTTGGTTCTGAGCGAGTCATCAGCAGTTATTCCCAAGTCGCTGCACTTACGGACGGCAGCGGATATGGCAGACTTCATGTCTATCACATGCCTGAGTATCTGATCCTTTTCACGGCGCTTCACGGCGTTGTTTCCCGCTTCTGAGAGGTAAATCTCATTAGGATGCTTTCAAGAATCAAACACTGAGTGTTCATACGCACCGGCTTCCGAAGTATCGCTAAAATCCACTCTGAGCAGCACGTCATACCAATCATCAACCAATGGAATGTAGCGTCGATGCAACACTCTCAAGTTGTTTCGCAAGCACTCAGTCACAGCCTGATTGCCGCTCTCTTTCGTTTCTTCTGTGGCCCGCTCGCTTTCACTCGCTTCGTTCTCATCTTGTACTAGGTCGGCAAAGCTCTTGTCAAAGCTGATGTCGAGCTCGTAGGCCGCACTGCCAATTCCGTGTCGTCGTAGCACGTCATCCACATCATCATCATCATCATCACCGCCTTCGCCCTCTCCCACAGACTCCCAATCCAATCCTGATTCCTTGTCTCCCGTACTGGTCGTTGATGTCTCCCATTCCAACTCCTCCTCTTCGTCAAGTTCGTTTTTCTCCTTGCCCTTCTCTTTCTGCGAGGATTCTTCTTGTCCCGCTGCCGCATCAAAGTATCGAGGCATGAGAATATCGAAGCATCCCTCCATCTCCTGAAGGAACGGCGTCAACTCAGGTTCGTACTCATCGACTTCTTTCTTCACCTTATCGAACTTGACTCGCAGGATTTTCTGTGTTTGCTCCTAAACACAGACAAAGAAAGGTTAATCAATGACATCAACACAAGTCCTTCATGGGCGATGATAGTTATCCACCTCTCTTTGTTTACGCTCCCTCTCTGCAATCTCGGACTGCAATCTCACCTCTGGAAACCTCATCTTGAGGGAATTCTTGAGGTAGTGGTGACCCACTCGCAGCTGTGGAGAATGCATCAATTCAACGGCCCCTAAAGAGGGAGAAAAGCTAGCGACCAGTGTACCTTCTTGTTTGAGTGTCCGTACTGCTCATACCAACTCTCAATGAACTCGAGCCCCTTCTGGCGAAGCAACACGGCGCGCTCGCTCGGTGGCGGCAGCGGCTTGTACACTTTGGTGCCCACGACCAGTTCCAGGAAGTTCTGCATTCAACCGCTGATCATCAGCATGCCAGTTCCTCAACCATGGATTTTTGATGTCCTTCGTACCTGGAACTCATCCGTGAGGAGCGTGCGGAAGCAGGAGGAGCGTACAAAGAACTCGTTTACCAGCAGCAGAGCCAGGTAGCGGACCTGAGGTGTGGCAATGAAGACCGCTGTGAGTGTCAGGCCAGCTTCCAAAGCCATCAAAGAAATAAAAAGGAACCTTAGTGCTGCCTTTTGTTCATTCACAAAATAAAAAATAATAAAAAATAATTCGAATAAATAAAATTAAATAAAGTTGTGATGTGCCGTACGGCGGAACTGTCGGCTTTGAGCTTCTGCGAGAGGAAGTGGTATGTGCTTTTCACATTCTCGTCTGACTTCTTCGCTATCGCTTTGATTTGCTGTTGTGTACATGCCAGGTGTAATTAGAAAATCAGAGCAGTTGTAATTGATAACAGAATTAATTAATTAATCTGGTTCATTATGATCTCTTGTCAAGGAAATTTCAAAAACATGTACCTGGAGAGGCTGAGGTTCCAACGAGAGCTGCCCTGTAGACGTGGCCTTGTCAATGAGAGCAGCCAGCTTACGGCGTGCCTCCAGATCCATCTTTGATAAATATAAAAGAAATGGAATTTGGCTTGGTACTTCAGCGAATCTTTTCCGCTAACAAATTCAGAGAAACGAAACAATTTCGAATTTGTTCAAATCAGATTCGTTTACGCAGAATATTTGAGAATTTTCAAATAATTCAGCGCGTTTCTTATTGGTTTTGCAAATTTGAAACGGTTACCAAAGGGAATCTCGTCGCAGATTTCAGGGGACTTTTTTAAATTAAAATAATAATCACACATATCTGATCTGGGGAGCGGTAATTAAATTTGATATAAATTACCAAGATGATGGGCAAGCAGCAAAAGGACGACGAGCATGCGGTCACTGGACCGGATGACGATGATGATGACGAGGAGGGGAGCAGCGAAGAAGAGGAAGAGGAAGAAGACGAGGAACCCAAGCTGAAGTACCAGCGACTCGGGCTCAGCGTGGCCGACATTTTGAAGAATGATTCCGCTACTTGCATGCACGTTCACGATAAATTTCTGGTGTGCTGCCCCCTTCATTTTAATTACATGCCTCCATTAATTATTTTATTAAAATATTTACAATAAATTAAAAATCATAATGGCTAAAACTTGAAAGAATAAATGTTTTTCTTTAAATTTTCAATTTACATTTATTTGTTGATAAATAGACTTACTTTTAAAAATTTTAGTTATTGGCAAATACTGCAAATACACTTATTTTAAATAATTATATGAAAAATGAAAGAAATACTGACGAGGATGGGTGTGGTGCTGCAGACGCTGGGTACGAGGATGGGGATGGTCTACATGCTGGACTTCACGGGCAACGAGATCAAGAAGTACTCGTGCCACTCAGCAGCCGTGAACGAGATCTCCATCGACGAGACGGGCGAGTTCCTCGCGTCTTGCTCTGATGATGGTACAATCATGATGCCGAAAGGGTGAATCCCCGCGACATGGTGCCCGAACTGATGGATGGATCGCCTTGTTTGCAGGACGAGTGGTGATCCACGGGCTCTACTCAAACGAATTGACAGAGTTTTCTTATCGATCGCCCATCCTGAGCGTGGCGCTCGATCCCAACTATGCTCGCTCCAAGAAGCGATCCTTTGCGTGTGGTGGCCGAGCCGGCAATCTTGTGCTCAACGTCAAGGGCTTCTTCCGATCCTCCAACAATGTCATTCATGCTGGCGAGGGTCCTATCTATGCCATTGCCTGGAGTGGATCATTGATAGCATGGGCCAATGATATTGGTGCGTGATGACCAGCCGGCTGCCTGGGCGTCTCTCACGGAGAGCTAACATACACGTAACAGGCGTCAAAATCTACGATGTGAATACGGAGCAAAGGATCACCTTTATCGATCGACCCAAGGGAAGCCCCAAAGCCGATCTCTACAGATGCAGTCTTTGTTGGGAAAACACCCATACACTTTTGATTGGATGGGCGGATATGGTGAGAATAGCTGTCATCAAGGTACATTCGCCCTTTGTCACTGTCCCGTATAGAATCCTTATCATTCTCTACATATAGGAAAGAGGGGATCACTTGCCTACAGCAGCTCCGTCGCGCTTCGTCGAGATTGTGGACGAGTATGAACAGCTTTCCCAGCAGCTTGCACACAACGCAACTGATCATTATTTCTGTATCCTTAGGTTCCAGACCACAGATTACTTTGTATGCGGTATCGCACCATTTGGCGAGTATCTCTGTCTTCTAGCCTACATTGAAGAGGAGGAAAACGGCCGTAAGGTTCCGCAGCCACCAGAATTACGACTTGTCACGAGGACCCACGAAGAAGTATCCTCTGATGCATTAACGTACATAGCGATACTTGTTTCATCGTATTCTCAACGCCTAATATCTTGATTGACTGTGCAGTATTCACGGATATGAGGCATACAAAGCTACTGCCTATCGCCTGGACCACTTGGCGAGTGAATCCCTCTTTTACATTGTGTCGCCAAAGGATATCGTCCTGGCCAAACCGCGCGATCTAGATGACCACATTGGATGGTTGATTGATCCTAAGCGTGCTCTTTATGAGGAAGCACTCCGGGCGGCTGAAGCCAACGAAGCACAGTTGTTGAGGCATAAACTCATAGATATCGGTACGCCGAGCGGTGCTTTGCTGAAGGGACGAATAACCAACCATTCCTTTTCCAGGTGAGAAGTACCTAAACCATTTGCTTGAGAAAGGTGAAGTGGCCAAGGCAGCCGAGCTCTGCCCTAAAGTCCTCAAGAGAGAGGGTGCTCTGTGGGAGAAATGGATCATCGAGTTTGCTCGCCGACGTGAGCTAAAGGTACCCTGGGTACATCCCTTCGCACTGGATTCATCTAACTCCATCACAACTGTAGGAAATTGGAGCTTACATACCAATAGCTAATCCTCAACTAAGGGATTACGTGTATGAGATGGTCCTCAACCACTATCTACGACACGACGCCAAGGGATTCTACAACCTCATAGTAGAGTGGCCACACACGATCTACAATATTCAAAACTTGATCACTACTGTCCAGGAGCGTGTAAAAGAGAATCCGGACATTCAGCTGATGGATGCACTGGCAACCTTGTACCCATTCCTTTCATCTTCTAACATATGCAGATCTGAACTATTTTCACATTACAGGTACACGTACGATAAACAGTTCGATAAGACTCTCCATATTTATTTGCGCCTTAAGCGACCTCATGCCTTCGATCTCATTGGTACTTCCTGCACTGCTGGTTAAATGAGATGAACGTTAACTGAATTGGCCACGTTCCACAATCTAGGCAAGTACAATCTGTTCCATGCGATCCAGGACAAGGTGCTCCTGCTCATTGAATGCGACCAGGAGCGAGCCATCAAGCTGTTTGTGGACAATGTGGACAAGGTCCCGGTATGTTATTCGACCGCAGGAGCGAGAGGAATTCAGTTCTTATTTTCTCCCGCCAGGTTAAAACGGTTGTGCAGCAACTCAACGACACGCCCAGACTTCAGCACGAATACCTCCATGCTCTCTTCCTCAAAGGTACGTTTTTTTTAAGCAATACCAGGATGGTATAGTGGGGTGTCAACGTATGCGTTAAGTTGATCTGTGCTATGTTACACCATGCAGACCCGCACTTGGCTGAAGAGTACACGCTACTCCAACTGAAGCTCTACGCTGACTACGATTACAAGCAGCTCAAGCCATTCCTGATTCAGACAATCTACCCACTTGAAAAGGCCTACAAGATTGTTGAGGAACGGAAGGTAAGTGATGACCATATGCCGACTATCAGGTCCTGGATTAACCGCTATGTGTTATACTACACTTCAGCTCTATCCTGAGATGGTCTACATTTTGGGACGGATGGGTAACGCTAAGGATGCGCTCAACCTCATCATCCAGAAGATCGGAGATGTCAAACAGGTTTGCCTCCCTGCTGGGTAAGTCCTAGCATTGGCTCTAGCTTATCCATGTTGTGGTACGCATAGGCTATCGAGTTTGTGCAGGAGCAAAGGGACGAGGAGCTCTGGGGTGATCTCATCACGCAGTCCATGCGAAATCCAAAGGTTTGTGTGATTGCCGATCGCTTAATCTTCCTTACCTTGCTCATGAAGGTGTATTGAACAGTTCGTGTCGGGACTGCTGGAAAACATCGGCGCCTTTGAGGCAGTAAATCCGCTTGATCTCATCCGGAGGATTCCTAATGGAATGGCCATCGAAGGCCTTCGTGATCGCCTCGTCAAAATCATTTCTGATTACCATCTACAGGTACGTTGTGCTCATTCAGCAGTGAAGAACTTGTAGGTTGTTAACTTGATTGGGTCCGCACTCGTGATGATATAGATGTCATTGCGTGAGGGATGCAACAAGATCTTGCAAGCCGATTGCGTGGATCTTATGGGCCGTCTCTATACAGGGCAGCGTCGAGCCACCGCACTATCGCCCGACATGCACTGCGTGCTTTGTTCGGGTGTTATCATTCCTAACTCCACCAAAGACGCCAGTACGGCTTTCTTTTCGTTCCCGTTTCTTACCTTGCTCATGACGTACTCCTCTTGTTTGTTTCCTCAGGTGACGTGGTGGCCTTCTTCTGCAACCACAGCTACCACACGCGATGCCTCAAGCTGGCCATCCACAAGGCAAGAGGCGGTGATGTACCGAGCGGAGCACCTGAAGGTAGGCTCTTTCTCTTCCAGGCCTTTTGCAGGACGAGTGTCCAACCTGAGTACCCTAACCCTTTGCTCTTTCTTCACTCCTTTGCAGGTACAGTGGAGAATCTGTCCTACTCCCTGGGGAGCATCAGGGCGGCAGAGAGGGAGATGCTGAGTGCGGAGAACCTGGCGGCACTGCGGGGCGGGCGCCTGGTGTGCCTCCTGTGTCACCACAACAAGGTCAAGGAGCTCAAGCAGCGACAACAACAACAACAACAGCAGCAGGCCCTGCCCAACAACGTGTGAGCGAAGGATGAACGATGTATGCGTCATTGTGTCTGACGTCCAGCTAAAGGTTGAACTTTTAAGTCCTATCTGATGGGGTATGTACAAAAACCACTCAAGTATCTTCTGATGAAGAAGATGATCACTGCAGCACGCAGCAGTTCCACATTTGGGGTGGTGCCTGGAAGCCGTCCTGGCCGAGTCCATAGTATGTGCTGCCTTGGCCTTCTTCGGCCTGGTCTGACGTCTTGCCCTCGCGCTTCTGGGTGGCTTGCTGCTTTGCTGCGTATTCCTCCTCATATCGTTCCACAGCATCAAAATCGTGCATGAAATACCTACAATCGACAGGGAAGGTTAAATACTTGAGAATAACTCGAATAGGAGACAAAGGCGCAAGTACCCCTCAGCCATGCCTTCGTGGAAGAGCCTAAACATCAAGTATATTAGTAAAGAACCAACACAACAGCGTACAAGAAAAACTCTTACCGCCTTTGCTCTCGCTTCTTCTCCAGCTCACGCCACCTCTTGAGAAGCTGCCCCTTATGCCCGTTGATGAATGTTCGTCTCCAATTTTCATCCTGCCAGCACAAGATCCTTCAGAATCCATCCTGCTGCAAACATGGGTACTAGTCGTACAGCAGCTTTCTGATAGTTCCTCTCTTGGCACAGTCGTTCCCATACTGGCATCGACTGATATGTCACGAACTTGAAACACGCGTTGCAGGTCAACGTAAGGGCATTCAAATCGTTGAGGCAGAGATAGCCGATTACGCGCAGCTTGACTTCATCTGGCAGTTCGAGAAGAAGTCTGCCTTGCGGAAGTACAGCCTTCTTCTCTTCGTCGTCAACGTACTCCTCCTTTACGTCGCAGTAGATAACCATATTGTACCGCTCGCCACCGTAAATAGTCTCAGTAGAGACATCAGCCCCAGCTCGAAACACGAGCGCTCGGCCTTAGGCACAGAATTATTATATGAATTAGAATTCACGCCACGATGAAAAATCAAGCTACGTACCGGGAACCTGCGTGAGAGACAAACGAGCACCAGAATCATCATTGATAAGCAGATTGGCTCCTTTGAAATCCCTGCCGAGACAGATATTTACAGCGATGCCCGCCTCGGGCTTATGAGGAAAATGAGACGCTGCAGTGTACGTTAGAAAGCAAATCGCTGGGCATCATGGCAAAGATGTACATACACATGCCGATGTCGTCCATGGAGTAGGAAAATATATGACAAGCTCGCGGATGGACAGAAAGACGCACGCTTCGCTTCTTTTGTGCATACGCCGATACCACTGGCTCGACAGCCTATTAGATAAGCAATGTGCTTTAGAAAGCGGCTTATCACGACAAGTAAAGGAAGGTCGTCACCTGCTTCACAAATGCGTTCATGAAAGCAAAAGAACCGACAGCGTGGTTTAAAGTAATACCCTTTAAGCTTGGCGAGAGCACAACATGTCGATTCTTGGACGTCTTTCGGAATCCTATGATTCATATCGGCAAGCACAGCACGCGAGCCACTCAGAATTTGATGGATGACAATCAAGCAAGTATTGCAATTACCCCAGTACGCAGCAAAGATGCCACGGCGTTCGACAAGCTCCGTCCAAAACGCCATTGCGTTAGACTCACGCATCAGTCGCTCGCAAAAGTTGAGGTCGAGCACATCAAAGCTCGAAATTCCCTCACCCTCTTCCTTGAATCCAACTGCCTCCAGGATGTTGCCATCCACGCTCTCGTCCTGAGCGCGCACACAACACTATCAGCTCAAGTTGAAGCCAATTCAAGTGAAAAGCCACAACCTTGGTGAGTGCAGCACTCCATGGACGGATAGCGGGGCAAAGATAGTCCGGCAGGTTGGCCGGAAGCAGCAGCGTTGGGTCGAGCGGGCGGTAAGGGCCCACCTTGGTGATAAGGTTGTAACGGGCCACTTCGAGCCGGCGCTGGAGCAGCTCTAGGTCGACGCGCTCCTCTGTCTGCTTGGCCTCGTCGTAGGGAAAGAGCGTGTTCCAGTTCACTTTCAACAAGAAGTTCTGCAGCGCACCTTCGCACTCGACCAGCGCTCGATCGAGCTCCATGCTCGGGATCGCGAAGGTGGGTGGCACGATCGGTACGTACGCAGGATGCTTGGCCTGTGTAGAAGATGAAGACGAAGAAGACGGCACAGAAGCACCTGCCACTTGAGAGGCACTTGAGGACGACGTAGAGTCATTGATGTCCGAATCTGCAGACTCTGAAATTCTTGTAGACGAGGACGATTCATCGACAGGCGTCGTGGTGGATGCAGACGATGATGTCGTAGTAGCTCTAGATAATGAAGACGGGGTCGTGGTAATTGATGCGAGGCGTGCGAGGCGGATCTTCTCTTCATCTTCGTCCTCGGGCCGCTGATCGTTGATGCGTTGGTCCAGGGCCTGCACCTGCCGCGCGTACTCGCGTTTGCGCTCCAAAAAGGCCGTCTGCTCGGGCGTGGGCGCGGCGGGACCCCACAGACTCGGCCACATGTCTTCTCGTGTTCGAAGATAAAGAGTGGGTTGGATTAATTAATCAAGATGAAAAATGGGAGCCAAGGTGAGCTACACGCAAGACTCGCTGTTCCCTTGCACCAGTAAATTGGCTCTACACGACTTGGCATCATAAATTGGCCGGTTAGCCCGGCACATGGGGCCAAAACAACCCCTCAGCAATTCCCGCCCATTCTTAGCATTCCTCCCGCGGGCGGAGTAAATGTCTGCCATTGGCGGCGTTCTGTTGCTGTGCTGCGGCCGGCTTTGCGCCCGGTTGTACAGCTTCCTTAACTCCATAACTTAGTTTGGTTCGCAAAAACTCTTGCATTGAGCCAAGGTGATATCCTCATTCGTGGACAGAATCGGAGAGGTTGATGGTGTGGCCTTTCTCCTTGATAAACTTGCGCAGCCGATGGAGAGCATCACCAAGTTCTCCACACATTCGATTCACTGCACATCTCCTTTTAGCAAGGTGGCGAGGCAATCTCAATGTGATAGCGGCAAGTACCAAGCCATGTAGGGACCCAGCCCTTGATGTCGACCTGAGCCAGGAAGAGACAATCACACCAACAATCGGTCTTTACGCCCACCATTCCCGCTGCTTTGATCTCTTCCTACATTTGTTTCACGCACATCAAATAAATGTCATGAGTGAGCGATTGCTACCCCTTAAGCAAGAAAGGAACCTCTGTTGGTTCGCATGGCGCGATCACCCATCCTGATTCAAATATGTGACCTCGTACGTGTCCCTTCACTGCTTCAATGTAAGCAACAACCAAAACCAAGGATTAAGTCATGCACAGTACCATGGGGCACATCGTCTCGCTCTACAGATATACAAGAGATCACCTTCTTGTTGCCCTCTTCATCTCGCCTTCCTGTGGATTACGGGCAGGATCAGAGTATATCCCAAGCCGTGGAGTGGAGGAGTGTCTACCTTCAAGATAAAGGAAATCACGTGGAGACACGATGAAGTCGAATCCTGATGAGTACGAAGCGTAGATGATCTCGTGCTGTCCATCAGAAAACTTTTCCACCACGCGTCCACCCGTGTATAGCGGGTCGATCTCTGCGCAGTGAAACTTAGACGGTGAGTCGCAGTCCATGTCACCACCTATCACTCGAGGACGAAAACGAGCTCAATCTGGAGGACGGTACGAGGGTAGTAGTCGAGCGACTGCAAAATACGTAGCAGTAGCTGCGGACTGCCTGGCATGAGCCCACGCGCCTTACCCGCCTTGACGGGATTGTCCTGCACGAACATGGGGAAAAAATCATTTTTAAAATTCAAACGCAGGAATGAAAAATAAATAAACCTCTTCATGTCGCAGGTGCACGGTGACTCCCTTCTTATCCTTGACTTTCTTCCACTTGTCGCTCTTGTTCTCCACGTCGGCGTGTTCCTCTAGCAACTTTTTCATACAGGACTCGATCTGGTTGCCAGCATTTATTAGTTTTCACAATTCATTTAAAATAATATTTACAGTAATATATGCATAAATATTTATGTCTTAGATTTGATGGGACAACCTTGGGTCGGAGTGGAGCCAACCGCTCCTCTTCAGAAAGCGACGGGTCGTCCCTGTGTGTTGCTTCCATATTCTTTTGAGATAAAAATCAAGACAAGTTACGAAAAGATTTCGAGGTTTCGAGATCATTTGGATTTTTTCGGAGAGAGTCGGAGGAATTGGAAATTCAAGCGAAACTCATCGGCTTCGCTGGTATTCGAGGAATGAAAAGGAAATAGTGCAAAATTGTTTGGGACGTTGGGCGCCGGAAAAACGCGATCATCTTTGTGACGGAGGAGCTGCATTTCTCCAGCCATCTTTTCTTGATTTTATAATCAATCAGCGCAAAGGGTTTCAGCATCACCGAGGAAAAGATCACACTTTCGACGGTACGTTTCCATTCGCTCCAGCCAGCCGCATTTTTATTTTAAAGTTTCACTTCCGATTTTAATTCCACAAAATGGAATCATTAAACTGACCAGTTTTTTTCATTTCCTATTTTCAGATTTGTGTGACCCTTCTTGCGATCTGCATTTATTTTCTTCTCTGTTTTGATTAATGGCCACGAACAATGCCTCTACCACTTCTTCTTCTTCGACCTCTTCCGTAGCGGAACCGCCAAAGGTTCTCATCAGTCCGTGGGTCAAGGTGCTCCTTCCTTGCCTTTTCCGCTTCGGCCAGCATTGGCGAAAGAGTGTGGTGTTTTGGCCATCAGTGTGCACTCACTTCCGGTACTTCGTGACGTGCTGCAGGTGTTTGCAGGCTCGCTTGGTGGTGCGATGGAAGCTATCCTCTTGCAGCCGCTCGATGTAACAAAGACACGATTGCAGCTTGATAGGTGAGTCTGCATTCTTGGTTTTCGTGCATTCACTCTGATGCATTCATCAGCGTTCTCACACGAGTTCACCACGGTGTTGGTCTTGATCATTGTTTGTGTTGAATGCAGCAAGGGACGGTATCACAGTTCATTTTTCTACTGCGCCAAAACAATCTACAAAGAAGAGGGACCCGGTGCGCTGTACAAGGGGCTCACGCCCTTTATCACGCACCTTACCCTCAAGTATGCACTGCGGATGGGTAGCTTCACTTTTTTCAGGAGTCTTATAAGCGGCGCTCCTACTCCTGCAAACGCCAGCACAGCACCAAAGAAGAAACCAAGCGAAGTGGCCACGATGTGGAAAAATTTTGGGTCAGGTATTGATACCACAAGTCACAGCACCTGTGATGAATGTGGGTGTAATGGAAACTGAGCTCGTTTCTAATCATGCTTGCTTGGATTTCTCCAGGTCTTTGTGCGGGAGTGTTGGAAGCTTTTATCATTGTTACTCCATTTGAGGTGATCAAGACGAGATTGCAACAGCAAGAGGGCTTTCATAACCGTAAATACAAGAGCACGATTCATGCGGGTGCGTCTTCCTTCATCGTGTCTCATCATAGACGGAACGCTCACTTTCTTATCCGCGTCGCTCTGGCAGCCATGACAATTTTGAGAGAAGAGGGCTTGAGGGCTCTGTGGAAGGGAGTCTTGCCTACTGCCCTTCGTAACGGATCGAATCAGGCCTGCAATTTTATGGTATTGATAGTTGTTGATCTTCCAGAGTACAGTTTTGTAATCTTTACATGTTGTCGTCATAGGTTGTGGGGATTTTCAATAAGTGGGTGTGGAAGAAGGAGGAGGGCAAGCAGCTTGCCGTGTGGAAGACGCTGCTTTCTGGAGCCATCGCGGGTGCAATGGGTATGTCTTGAATTGAAACTTCAATTGAACTTGATTGGCTGTGAGCAAGGTGGGTCTAAGTGTTATCGGCCTTAGGTCCATGCCTCAACTGTCCACTGGACGTGATCAAGACACGACTGATGGGACAAAAGATCGAGCCTGGGCAACAACCCAAGTATCGAGGAGTCGTAGGTACCATCCGAACAATCTATCGAGAAGAGGGTACAGGCGCCGTGTTACTGGTTTCGATCTTCTTCTTCCTCACCTTTTGCGCTATAACAGGACTGTTTGCCTTGTGGAAGGGTCTCGTGCCACGGCTGATGCGACTGGCTCCGGGCCAAGCAATCATGTGGACCGTGGTGACGCGAGTAACGACCTACTTCGAAAACAAAGCACAGCGGGAATGGGAGGATCAGCAGCGATCAAGCCGAGGGGGAGGATCATCTTCATCATCATCATCATCATCATCATCATCTTCCTCTACCTCGCCTTCCACTGCCACATCCCTTCCTGCCTCAAGTACGCCAGTGACGCCCCGCACACAGCTGCACTGATTCTCTGCTTTGTGTCTTTGGCCGTCATCAAAATAATTCAAAGAATTTGTACTCATAACTTGAACAAATTCTTTGCATTTTTAAATATTTCGCCGTATTCCTCAGTCGGCCGCGCAGCCTCAATAAAAGAATTTGAAATCAGAAGATGGAGGGGACGGGCATTTCGTCCGCAGAGGGCGTGCGCCCTCGTTCGACGTCATCTGGGAGTCCTCCACGCTCCCAATTGACCCCCTCCGAGCTGGTGTCGATGTACCTCACCGGCACTTTCGTGGGGGTGGCCAATGCTGCCGTCTTCCACCCCATGGACGTTCTTCGCATTCGGTGCTTTTTTCACCTTCCTTTTTCAAATCTCTCTCACATGTATAAATTTATTTTAGCCCATATTAACCAATCTCATCGAAATTTTCATCGAAGATGATTTATTATCAATATTTCATCATTTACCATTTTTGATGAGTTTTTTAAAACTTCCGAAATTAACCGTGAAATGGAGGCCTCTTTTCTTCTACCATCGATGCTGACTGGTGATGTGGTGGGCGCACAGGTATTTCTTTCACAGTCGCAAGCTAGGGACCGAAGTGAAGATGGGGCAGCTGGGGCCGAAGCGAAGCTTTTGGAACGGTGTGATGTTCAACATATGCTCCACTGCCATCAAGCAGATGGCCTTCTATCCTACACAAGAAGTCATCAAGCGAGTTCTCGAGGAAGATGGTTCGTAACAGCAGCAGCAGCAACCTCTTTGCACGAGTGCAGCAATGCACGCAACTCGATTCTTATCTTATGTGTGTTATGTGTGATGGTGTCATGCAGGCTACACGCCAGCAGAGAGCCAGTTTATATCGGCAGTGGGAGTGGGTGTCATTCTGGGCCTCATTGCCAGCCCAGTGAACGTAATCAAAGTGCCTCTCCAGGTAATTCTTACTAGAAAGAGTACTCTTAGCCGAAAGAATAAGCTCGAAGTACTGACCTATACGTGAAATGTGCCAAGGCGGGGATGGGGAGAGACCTCACGGTCGGGCGAGTGTGTAGGGATGTGTACAGGCATTATGGTCTTGCAGGCTTTTTCCGTGGTGGGCTGGCTGTCGTGAGTCGAGATACCGTACCGCCTTCCTTTGATCTCCTCCCGCTTTGCAGATCGTTAATGATGTGCTGTGTATTGGTTTAGGTTTGGTCAGTGACCTATTTTCCTCTTTACTTCTACTTACGCAAGCACGTCGCAGCTTTCTTTGATCGTCCTTCCTCAACCTCATCTTCTTCCTCTTCTTCCTCTTCGCCTATCACCTCTCGATCTCACGACATGCTTATCAACTCGGTAACGAGTGTCACGGCTTCCGTCGCAGCGATGGTAGCCTCTTATCCTTTTGACTGTGCCCGACTGTATAGACAGAAACATTTGGGTTCGTTGTAACTCTACCTCTGTACCATCTTGTCATACTGAAGAATTATCTTCCTGCCACAGAGAACCATTCGTTCTGGCATGGATTTACCAAGTCCTTCCACTGGGGATCGGCCAACCTCAAGTCGTTCACCACGGCCATGCTGCGAGTGCCTCTGGCCAACGTCTTCTCTCACACACTCTACCTCTTCATACAACACAAAAACCAGTAATTGCTATGGTGCTCATGTTGTATGGATACAGTTAACGCCCCACGTTCTTGGGCGACCCAATGCTACACTTGATATCTCAATTCCTCGCTATCTTTGTTGTGTTTAACTATGCAGTGGTTGGTTCTTGCAGAACATGATCCTTCTCACAGGAGAGCCACCAGCTCTAACAAGAACCACTTCATCCAACATCGTTGTCTGCTGGTGGCGGGGATGCTTGAATGGACGGCCGGAAAAAACCGGACAACCATTCGAAAAGGAAACAAAAAGAAAAGAAGGAAAAAGATAGAAAGACGGCGGAAAAGCGACGGAGAAAGAAGCTGAAGGAGCGATGCACGTCGCAGTCTGCACCTCGGACATGCGAGCTCCACTTTGCCGCCTGCCGGAGAGGAATGCCCAACACTCAGTGAAGAGAAGAGAACCATCATACATCACTATCAGCAAGAAGAGACATCATATTTGCAGGTTTGCCCGCACTTCGACAATATTTTTAGTATGGGAGCTTCGAGTAACTATATGGATTTGAAATTAGGAGGACACTATGAGCTCGACTACCATCACTAAGTCTCGTGAAGGCAAGCGGAGAGGGCGCTCAACTGAAGTGGCAGAGCGTGAGGAGGCCGAGACACAGAACAAGCTATCGCTGCGCGTACCCACACCGCTTTCGTCATCAGGGTTTTTAGAGTACGTTCTGAAGGGTGACTGTACGCAGGGGCTCATGCACATGTACCTTTCCGGCACAATTGTGGGTGTGGCCAACGCCGCAGTGTTCCATCCGGTGGACTCGATCCGCATTCGCTACTTCTTCCTACCACGATCCAAGAAGACTGTCCACATGGACGACATTCGCGGCGTCAGCTTCTGGAAGGGGATCGGTACGCGTGATGGCAGAACTTAATGATGTACCTGGGCTCACTGGCACTTGAACGTTTAGGATTCAACATGTTCTCCACTGCAATCAAGCAGATGGCATTCTATCCCACGCAAGAACTGCTCAAGCATGTTTGCATCGCCAAGGGCGGTACGGCAGCATCGTCTTCATGTCAAAGACCATGTATTGGGAAGCTTACCTTGCACATCCAGGAATGTCTGAGAAGAATGGCCAGTTCTATTCCAGCATGTTTGCAGGCATGGTGCTTGGTCTTCTTGCAGCGCCGATCAACGTCATCAAAGTACCACTTCAGGTTCGTATCTGTTTTGGAGATAATGTGAAAGTATACCATGTCTCATCACGATTGTTATATCTGCAGTCGGGAGTGAACGCAGACTTCACCGTACGGCAAGTGTGTAGGGATGTCTACCGAGAGCACGGCCTTCTTGGCTTCTATCGTGGTGGACTTGGTATCGTGCTTCGCGACACGGTACAGTCATCCATCTAATCTTCAGTAGAGGTACCGGAACTGATGACACTTGCAGGTCTGGTCCATGACGTACTTCCCTATGTTCGGGCTGCTCAGAGGAACATTCTCCACCGCACTGCCCGCCTCAATGTTGAAAGGCTCCTCTTCTAGCTCGAACGAGTCGTCTACTTCTGAACGTGACCCCAGAAGCGTGGCAATCAATTCTATGTCAAGTGTGACAGCGTCCATGATCGCCATGCTCGTTTCTTATCCCTTTGATAGCTCTCGGTACCTCACCGTCCTCGTCTTTGTCTGATATATCGTGTGTAGTCGTAGCTGATGATAATGGTTGGCCAGACTGTACCGCCAGAAGTTCGGAGGCCAGTACTCGTTCTGGCACGGCTTCTGGAAGTCGTTCCAGCCGTCGGCCGCCAACTACAAGTCTCTCGCTGCCTCTCTTATTCGTGTGCCGCTCGCCACTGCCTTCTCGCACACGCTCTATCTATTCCTCGAGCACAAGTAATTCCACTTGTGGTGTACAGCTCACTGGAGACCGGTGTGCAGTTACAACATGCCATAAATGCTTTGTACATACCTCTTATTGCGTGCATTCAAGGGCAAAGGCAGACGGTCATGAGTGCTTGGCTGTATTGATAAGAGCTATGTGTTGTCCGTCCGTACGAAGATGACTTCACACTAAGACACCGGAGCTGGAAGATGAGGTAGTTGGCTGCGGAGAAGGCGGTTCGTCTTCATCCTCACCCATGACTCGGATCTTGTGCTGCACCTTGAATTCCGTGAGAGCCTTATCCTTCTGCGTCAAGCCGTCCTTCAACGTCTTCAGGACCTGATCGATCTGGAGTCGATGAATGCAGGCACACAAGCATGAAAAGTTAGTTCATCATCTGTAGCGCTCTCATACGGAGAGCACAGCAGCAGCATCGCGCGGATGCACAGCGTAGCAGACGAAAGGCCAAGCAAGCGTGATGAGTGCAGCAATCGCTCTACGTACACCCTCAAGGTTCTTGCGCACAGCGGGGAGGACCTCACCCACGGTCCGCTCCACCAGCACGCCGCCCACAAGTCGGTAACACCGTCGCCCGGCATCGAGGCCGCTGATCGCGTCAATCACCAATCTGTTAAATAAATTAATTAGAAATGCTGAATTCCAAGTTTACAAATTTGTAAGATGAGAAATGGGATTAAGACTCAAAAAATAATAAAAGAAAAAGAATAAAAGAATTGGTGAAAAAGATGGGCAGGGGAAAGGATTGATTGATCTCAAAAAAAAATGCGTACTTGTGCTCATTTCGTTCAATTTCGAGCTCGGTAATCTTCTGTATGAGGTCGTTGCACTCGGCACGCATGGCCTGGAACTGACGTACGATCTGCTGCTGCTCGGTATTGCCCTGCATGGTGTCCTCCTCCTTCTACTTCTTCGGCAATTCAATCCAAGCAATCTTGGGCTTTTTCAGACGTATTTCGAAATTCTAAAATATTTGCGAAATTTTTATTTTATGTTATCTGTATTGATTTCTGTCGACATCACACAGCTTCAGTTCAAGAAGACGGTGAGGGTTGTCGTTCGGGCTGGTGAAGGTGGGTCATGGCCACCAGTAGTACGACGACTCCGGTCCCGAGGCCGGCGTCGCTGATGACCGCGGCATCGGCGACGCCCACGGCAGCCCAATTGTTTGGCGGTGGCGGAGGGCTGACCGGGCTGGAGACGGCCAACTGCCGGGTGGTGTGCCGGTTCAGGCCATCGGTGCCCAAGGACAAGGCCATCCGACCACCCACTTCTGGCGGCAAGTACGCCTACGCCATCCTCTCTCCCATTCAAGTCGAAATATCCAAAGAACAGGTTAATATTCCTACTCACTACTTTTCCTTTTTAATAAATTACAATATTAAATAATAAATGCTGTAATGTACAAAAATATCAAACAAATTATGACTTTAAAGTGAAAAATTTAATTATAAAATAAATATCAATATACAATTATTATTATTTTATTATAAACTTAAATATATAAATTACAAATAAATGAAGATTAACTGTGTGACTCCGTAGATAGGGCAAAAGGCAACGGACACCTTCCACTTCGATCGCATCTTCGACGGCGATGCAACACAAGTACGTCGGAAGAGTGCCTTTTGCGCTGTTGTGAATGTATTGATGATTAGGGTGTTGCGTGATGAGTAGGATCAGGTCTATGAGCATATCGCCAAAGAGACGATCGAGTACGACTTACACTCACGAAGAAGCACTGTTGGAGCTTACTTATGCAATGTGTCTTGTGCGTACGCAGTGATGTGATCAATGGCTACAATGGGACGGTACTCTGCTATGGACAAACGGGAGCGGGCAAGACCTACACAATGTTTGGCCCAGAGTTTGAGAAGAATGCCCTCAAAGGCATCATCCCTCGTGCCATCGGGTACGCGATTCCTGATGATCTGGTGAACGAAGCGACAACTTTCTTCGATCGCTCATTAACACGATCACTTGTGTGAACCACAGGCAGCTCTTTGCTTATATCACAAGCGAGCGGGAGAGCACAGAGTACACGATCAAGTGTTCCTTTCTTGAGGTCTACAAGGAGCGCATTCGTGATCTTCTCAATCCAAAGAATGCGAATCTCAAAGTACGCGAGACGCCCAGCCGAGGCGTATGGGTTGATGGCATCACGGAAGAGGTATCCCTACTTGTGCTCTCTGCGAATCCAGGGCGTTTCTGTTCTATTAACGGCGATAATGATGTTAGTTCGTGTCCACGGAGTCCGAAGTCATGGAGCTGCTCAAGTTTGGCGCTCAGTTTAGGCAGATAGGTGCCACTACAGCAAACGATAGCAGCACACGTGCTCACAGGTATCTTGAAGTATATTGACCATTTAGGTGAATCTCACTCTAGTCATCTCGTCGATCTCAGTCTGTTCATGTTGACCCTGACGCAGAAGTTTGCCGATGGCTCCTCGAAGACTGGCAAACTTAACCTTGCTGATTTGGCTGGTACGCTCACTGGTGTATTGACTTGCGTAGCTGCGCTCTCTAACTTTTTCCCTTCCTACAGGATCAGAAAACATCTTCCGTTCTGGTGCCACTGGTGCCCAGGTCGAGGAGGTTTGGCCTCATCCCTTGTTGTTCGTTCCCATCTATCAATTCTAAACGACAGAGGTGTCTCATGAATTAGGCGAAGAAGATCAATCAGTCGCTTTCGGCGTTAGGCAATTGCATCAAAGCGCTCTCAGAGAAACAGCCGCATGTGCCCTATAGAGATTCCAAGTTGACACATATCATTCGTGTACGTTCGCAGAACTCTCTTTCAGCTGTGAATCTTATCTTATTTGATGATAATCTTCTTCACAGGATTCACTTGGAGGAAACGCAAAGACGACTCTTGTTCTCTGTTGCTCACCACATCCTTTTGATGGAGAACAAACCCTCTCGACCCTTCGATTTGGCCAAAAGTATTTCTCTTTGCGAATGAATGAATGGAACATATGGAGCATCTATACTAACAGCATGTGCGGAACATCAGGGCTAAATCTGTTCGTAATATTGTGACGATCAATAGGCAGCGAAGTAACTATGAACTTCTCCAAATCATCGAGATGCTAAAGAAGTACCACAGCGCCCTGTTGATTTTATGTGACTTGCTCGACAGCTGAGCTCTGTACTTGTTCTCAGGGAGTTGGCTGCGATGAAGAAGTATGCAGAGTATCTGGAAGAGGAGATGCGTAAGCTGAAGGGACCCAACTGGCGGCCTGCCATGATGCGACCGAACTTTGTACGTGACTGATCTTCATTCTCCCAGTGTTGGTTGCGCAATCGTTGATGATCTATGTATGTACAGATGAGCGTAAGCATCACGAACATGGAGAACAGCTCCATTAATGCTGCTAGCGCTGATTCTGGCCGAAGCGGAGGAGAGAAAGAGGGAAACGCCGCCAAAGAGGACGAAGAACAGGAGGATGGAGACCAGAGTGTCAGTGGATACTCATCAGGCGGCGAATTCAGTGCAATCGATGCTCTGGACATCGCGCAGCTCAAGGTAGAGCTGGAGACAGCGCGCGAGGAAGCGCAGATCCGAATCGATGAACTGACTCGTGAGCTGCGTGAGGTAAGCGCTACATTACTAGAATAGCTGCGGATCACTAGCCGCTCACATTCAAACGTGCAGTCGGCTGAGCAAGCTGAGAAGGACAAAGCCAAGTTACAAAAGCTAGCTGATGAACTGGCGACAAAACAGCGGGAACTGGATCAACTTCGGCGGGAGACAGAAAAGAAGGAGGACGCACTGACCAGTCAAGTTGCGGAACTACGCTATGAGGCACAGAAAGCAGCTCTCGATGTGCGCATTCTCCTTCTTTTTGACCTCCGCGCTTGACGGAACCGCGCATCTGGTTCTCATTCTTCATTGTGTCTCTGCCAGGCGGAAGAGGAAGCAGCCAAAGCGAAGATGCTCGATAAGGCCAACTCGGAGCTTCGAAAGGTATCTTCTTCTGGGTTTGAAGTTTGAATGAGGTATCTGAGTGGTGGGCGAATAATAGGCTTTGGAAGACGCAGTGGCCAATCTAACTCGGCAGCATGAGCTGAACAAACAACTTGAAGAGAGCGATCGTAGGCGACGCCAGCAGGAGAAGGAAAAAGCCGAAGCTGCACAGCTGGCCGCAGAGCAAGAACGTCAGGCTCAGGCCAAACTGGCTGTAATGATTCCTGATGTTACCATCGCGGCCGGTTCTGGATCTACCTCGATCTGCCCGCATTGCGGGCGAGTCGTGGGCGCTACGCAGGGATCATCAACGGCATCGGGCAGTGACGGCGCAGCAGTATCTTCAATTGGAAGTGGAAGCAGTACCGACGCGGTGAGTCCGAACAAACGGGAATCATCTGGCAGTTCAGCATGGATCCGCGATTCGGAGGACAGTGATGCTGCTAGAAGCCGACGCCGCAGTGAAGCAATCGTGATGGGCTCAGCTGATCGGCGTAGTGTTCGTCAAACAGAAGAAGGCGAGAAATCGCCGCGCCTAGCAGTGGGATCGCTGTCAGGCCTCATTCCCAGCCTCTCTTCATCTGGCAACCTTGACAGCGTGGAGGATTCGTCCTCAAGCAATAGCAGTACAGCTGCACGCAAGTCGCTCCCACGCATGAGCCCACGCAATTTATCGTCGGCGCTCGACGCTACGGAGCAGGCCAAAGAGGCGCCGGAACAGCAAACGTCATCCGATGTGAACAGGCGGTTAAGCGAACTCATCCGTAAGCGAGACATTGAAGCTAGCGAGGGTGTCGGCAGCGACCCTTCCGGGAAGGAGATCATGCGGGAAGCCTCGATTGCAGCCGCCATGGAAAACTCTCAAGGTATGATGCACCTGACCGCTTTAGAGGAAGTAAAGGGATGATGCTCACTCGCACTGTAACAGATATCATCAACTCAGTCGATAAACTGCGACGGGAGCTCACGGAATCCAAGGTCATGAGTGTACGTATGCCGAGTCTCGAATGCAAACACGTCCGACAATCAGACGCTGAACAGTAATTTTTTCACAAATGCAGGACATTGATGCCAAACGAATGAAGAATGTGGAAGGTAGAATCCAGGAGATGAGGCAAGCTCTTCTCAAAGAGAAGGAGGCCAAGAATCGGCTGCAGGATGAGTTCGATGAAGCGAAGCAGGCTTGGCTTGCACGGGAAGAGGAGCTCAAGCGTCAGCTTGCGCTCTACGAGAAGGGCAAAGAGAGGTACCGCTTTTCCTCTCACATCGTGGCAACTTCTTCGAACTGAACCATTTCTTGTCACAAACAGGGAGATGGAGCGCCAGCTAGTGAAGACGACTAAGGTGGTAAAGAATCAGAAGCAGCGATTCAGGGACATCTTTGCCAACAAGAAGGTGGCCACGCGTGCTGACATCGGCCGCGATCCTCCTGAGAAGGTGCTTTATCTCCGATCCTGCTATGACACTTTGGTCTTCATGCTAAGCGGGTGGATTCTTGCAGGAGGGCTGGCTCACAAAGCAGGGTGGACTGGTTAAGAGCTGGAAGCGGGTACCTCTTCACTCTTCTGCTCATGTCAACTCGAGTTGTAGCATAGCTGATGTTCGTTCTGATGAGCACAGAGGTACTTCCTGTTGCACAAGGGACAAGTGCTCTACTTTGATGACCCCAACAAAGACAAGGCTCTCGGCGTGTTCGATCTTCGTGGCTGTGCTGTTATGGAAGCCGAAGAGGAAACCAAGAAGTACCATGTTCCTCCTTCCCTTCATTGCATGGCATAGCTAGACACTCAGTTTTGTATCTCGTGATTGATTGTGTGATGGCATCAGGCCGTTCACGTTTGCCATCTATCACAAGTCACAGCGTACGTACTGGCTGCAGGCCAAGGACCGACAGGAGATGCGCGAATGGATGGACATGCTCCAACAAACCATCGACATGCTTGATGAACAAGAGAGCAAGTCAGCCAACGACTCAGTTCGGCTCCCCAAGTGAAGCTGCTTCTGGGCTGGTCTCATTAATGTAGAATGCCTTGACCTTTTTTCAAGGCCCAAAAATGGAAAAAAACGAGAAAAATTGTGTTTCTTTCGATTTTTTATAATTTGCACCAAACTTCGTTTTCTGCACATTTTCAGGTAAAACTATTATTATTTGTTATAATTTTCTTCCTTCTTATCTAACTTGTATTTCTCCGTCTGTACAGGGACGATCAATGTCGAGGCTGGCACCAGAACCCACAATCAAGATAGACTTGGAACCGCTGAGCGGGGAGTTCATCGAGCAAGAGGCGCGACGCATCGCTCTCTCCGGCTGGCAACAAGTGCGTCTCCTCTTTGTTGCCGCTCATGACGACAACAGCATTGTGAGCCTTTTGCCCATGGAGCTCATCGTCATCATCGCCAAGTTGGCTGTTGAGCTGCCTACATGGTGGGCCATGCCCCCTCTGCGCTACCTGCGCGAGAAGGCCAAGAAGGCACACGATGGCAAGGCCACGCTCTGGCTCTACGAGCGCAGCACTGTCAGCCTAAGCGAAGGCTATAAGTTGGTGTACCAGTCATCATCAGCAGCAGAACAACGTAGTACTGGCTCTAAAGGCATCATCACGGTGCGCGTGTTCGCTCACGCGAGGAGGCCTAAGCTTATCAACCGACCTACGTTTGGACACGCGCCTCCTCGCAATCCCTTTCCGCCGTGTTATGGAGAGTCGGCGCAGTGGACGGAGAGCACGTTCCTGGCGATTGCCGAGCATCACCCGCGATGGCGCCAGATGATAACACCCAAGAAGTCCTTCACCATTTGTAACGGAAATGAGACATGAACACGAACAAGTTTGAACTTGAAGACCAGCCACACAGATGTTAGTGTCCAATTCTTTCTCCCTTGCAGTATGATTGCTTCACCTTGATTGACCTACACTACATCAGGGAAGAGAATGAAAACACATGACTCATCTTTAGCATTGGAGAGGCACGTAGTAGAGGAGAGCACATCAGGTTTGCCGGTGGGCTCTTTGAGAACCACCAAACACTGCACAGGTCTCGGAACAAAAATGTTTTGCAAATTCTGAAACGTTTCCGAAAATTTGAAATTTTCCGGTTGACATGACAAGGATGCGAGGCATTCCGTGGGCTGGGGAATGGGCAGATCACATCATCACTCATTAGTACCGATTGACAAGAATGGCCACAGCCTCTTTGTCGAAAGTTGGGCGCAAACCAGGCTGCTTGCCTGCAACACCACGTGAACTACGGAGTGCAGGGGCACATATACAGATGCGTCTCAGGTCTGTACTGCTACTTTTGTCGAGCACCCAGACTATCTCACACTCACTCATACCCGCAGAAGAAGAAGTGGCACGTTGACCCGTCCAGGCTACGAGTCTTCTTCCCAACTGAGCTCTCCATCAACTTGATTCCTCTTGTTAGCGTGCACCAATGAAACTCGCCGCCCTCTTGAGCGTAACTCTCCTCCTGGTGTGCCAGGCGATGGCACAGAGCCCCAGCCCAGGTCCGTCCAACGTCATCACAGCCTCGGGAACAGGTACGTCATGCAAGAAACCCATTGCCCAGCTTTCTTGACTTTTCATCATGTCCGATCAGGCACGGTCACCGTACCGGCCACCATCGCCCAGATCGACCTCGGCATTCAGGTGGAAGCCTCCAACGCCAGCATGGCTCAAGCCCAGGCTGCACAGATCGCCCAGAACATTGTGACAGCTCTCCAGAACCTCAACGTACCACTCCTATTCATTCCTTGTCCTGACTCTTTCCCAGTGTTTAACTCCGATTCGTAGGTTTCGAACCTGCAGACCAGCAGCATTTCTCTGATCGTCATCCCGCCCTCACCCACTCCCTCGCCTATTCCCCTCGCGGCCTCTGCGAACCAGAACGGCACGCAGACGCAGCAGAACATGACCTTCCGTGCGACCAACCGCGTCAGCTTCGAAGTGCCCGCCGACCAAGCCGGTCAGGCTCTGGACTCTGCCGTTGCTGCTGGTGCCAACACCATCAACTCAGTCAATCTCATCTCCAACCCTCAGGATGGTACCCACTCTTGTGGCAACATAAATAACTACGTGGGTTGTCTGATGCCCGTGTGCACATGTGCCTGCAGTCAACAACGCTCAGCAGAATGCGACGCGCTTGGCCGTTGACAATGCGATCGCGTTTGGCCAGACCATCTTGTCCGAGCTTGGGTGTCAGGCCGTAGCAGTGGGCGTCGTGTCTCTCTCGCCTCTATCTTCACCACCTACCGCTTCTGGTCAGGGCGGCACGCTACCTTCCTCTTGATGCACGTGCTGATGAGCCTCTTGTCTCTTACAGATTTCGTTCATGCAGCTGTGGCCAGTACCGCCCTAGCAGTGACTCCTGTGCTGGGTGGCCAGGCTGAAGTGACCGCCAATGTGCAGATAGACCTCCTCCATGACTGTCCTTCATCGGCTATCGAAGCCATCAACAACTTCACGAGTACCTCCTGAAGTGCAAGCAAGCCGGATTGAGCTTGAGCTGTGTGCTCAACCAATCCCTACCTAAACGATCACAGGATCCTGCAGCATGCAGACGTGACGGGCGATTGCTTCCTTGCATGTCTTTTTATCAACTTATTTCTATTTTTAATAGTAATGAGCCCACACACCATATCCGGCTGATATATTGTGCACGCATTGGACGAGTTTTAACGCCAACAGCATGCTTGAGAACAAAGAAAAGCGAGTTATTTGCAGTGTCGGCAGAAAAGGCCAGCGGGCGCATGACGTCAGCATTCTTAAATGCGCAATGGGGTCGGCGGCGAAGGAATGCAAAGCATGCTACAGGCCTAATGCACAGCCACCTGGCGGAGGCCAAATTTAAGTTCATCATCGGACGCATAAAAAAGCCACGCAAACGTGAGTCACACCATCCCAACATATTCTCAAACTACTGACTGACATGCAGCAAACCATACAAATATACCATGACGACACGGTTGGCATGAGCACATCAGGGCCAGCGATTAGCGAGAACGAAGTAGACTCATGCAGTCTCGGAGAGCACATACCTTCAGACTTCCTCAGCATGCTACCCAATGAGCTTCTCACAAAGATAGTGCTGCTTCTGTGCCACCCGAACGAGGTCGCCCGATGCGCGCTTACTTCGCGACGATTGCACGAACTCATCACGTGTGATCAGGAGCAATTCATCTGGCGCCGTCTGGTCGCTGACGCCCTCGATCGGCGCGAAATCAATCAACGACCTTGGCTGGAGCCTGTCGTCAAAATAAGGGGATGGGCCTGGTTGTGCCGCGCACTCGAACCTATCCCTACCAACCTTGCTGCTCCCACCTCCTCCGACGCGACTTCAGAGCAGAGGACACTCGGGCTGCTGAAAAAATCCATCACAAGATCAGCTTTCACACTCGGGGAACACAACAGCAAGAGGAACGCCGATGGGTTCGCCGTACACGTGACCTCAGAGGCCTGCTGGACCTACGGTTGGTGGAAGGACGGTAGCCTGCACGGCTATGGATGTGAAGTCGGGTACACCAGGCGATACGAGGGTAACTGGGCCGACGGGCAGCACGACGGCGAAGGAACGGAGGAACTCAAAAACACACGTACCAAAGGCACATGGAGCAAGGGCACTCTCCAAACCTACCGCACTACTCTCTGCTCGTGTGTTGAAGCGCGCATAGATCCGGTGATTCGAGACCTTCACCACGCGCATGCACCACACCTGTGCCATCCCTATGGCTGCGTGCAGTACGGAGAGACCAGAATGATCAAGCAGCCCGATGGATCTACGCGCCCCAAGTTGTTCAGGATCTTCCACTACTCCAACGGCGACATCCTCGAAACGTCCTGCACAGATGGTGAGAGCAATCGATTCACGATGAGCGCGACGTGTCCTGATGAACGATTCCGAGGGCGAGTCCTTGAAGGCGTGCCGTGGAAGCATCCCACCGGGCGGCTCTCCGATGGTACCAGCTTCGCGTTTGCTCATCCATGTGCCACGGGCGCACGTGAGGAGTTCGAGCTGTTCCACGAGTACTTCAAGCTTGGCTTCCTTGCACTCGCACACGAAGATCGTGAGGCCGTTTCCGCCATCCTGGAGAAAGCGGCCAAACCACCGCTAACGATGCGGCCTTCTGATCTTCCTTCCCCCGCCCAGCTAGCAACTCTTTCGATTTCTCTTACCACTTCCACTGCGACACTGCCTAGTGCAAATAAATCTTAGCAGAGACTTTGGCAAAGATGGCAGGTGCAGGGTGTATCCAGTAGGGCTTGAGACATGAAGCTAAAATAAGAATCACCAAAATCATCAAAAATCAGACATTAAAAAAAGCAGCATAATAGTTGGGTAGCACATAAAAGGGTGTTGGGATTTGTTGAAAGGGATAAAAAGTGGGCTACACAGATGGTAATTCTGGAATACCCTCAGTTGTCCTCTGGCTGCATCAGGCATTGAACTGAGGCCAGTACTTTGTCAAATCGGTCAGAGAAAGAGGCAGGCCTAAGGGTTGTGATGCCCAGATCCTGCAGTGAAGTGTTTGGATGAGGGGCTATACTAGAGGACTTGAAGAAGGCTGCTGACTTAACAGAGGTCATATTGAGTGGTCTCCAACTCCCATCTTGAAGAGAGGCCAGTAGGTGTCAAAGATGATCAACCATCAAGTTAAGGTCTAGTTGGGGGTTGGAAGAAGAGGCAGAGGCAGTTTGGGGTTGAGGCATCTGTAGAGGACTGAGTTGCAGTGAGTAGAGGTTGTGAACAGTAAGCAGATTGGAGCTTGTGAAAGCTGCTCTTGTCTGTGTTGGACAGAACTGTATGACCAAGCATTGCAAAGGTCTGTTCACCAAACTCCTCATTAAAAAAGAAGACAGAGTTGGTGAAGTAGTAACTCATCCATAGTTTGTTGTGGTGCCAGCATCAAAGGAGAGCATGCCAGAGAAGGCAGCTCTTGGTGTAGATGCTAATTGGAGTCAGGGCCAGAAAGACCAAGAGTAGGTGCTTGAAGTTGTACTTCCGTGCTGTGTACTTGTTGAAATGTAGGCACAACATGTACTCTTGAACCTGGTCCAAGAAAGGGGCATTTCAGTGGCACTCTAACACAAGAAAGAGGCTCACGTACTATTGGCAAGAAAAACTTGCAAGATGCTGCTGAAGATGAGGCCAAGCCTCAAGTGTGAGTTCTGACAGTGATGCAAAGAAGGTTGATGATGAGGAGGAGGAATGTGAGGAGGAACCTAGTTGAGAGGAAGTTCTTGTTTATCAGACCCAAGATGTAACACTACCCCTGCAGGACACCTTTGAACTGATTGAGGAAATTGGAATCTCAGCATCTGCCCCAGTTCAGCATCAAACTCAGGAGAAGTCTTCTATGAAATTTAGGACAGCTTCCTTCAAGTGCTGTGCAAGTGCACCAGAAGTGCCACCTCTGAAGACAGTTATTTGAAAGTGTGTGTGCAATACAGAGATGCTGGCTCAAATTCAGCACCTTGTTGATGATGAGAGTGAAGTTGAACTTGTTGCTGCACCCTTGCAACAACCAAAAAGGCATAGAAAGTCAAAAGCTCAGGCTGAAGGTGCATCACCCTTATTCCAGAATACAGTTTATTGCTCATGCTTTGCTTCTATCAAAAAGGAAGCAGACAATCTATACAAATGGTACTCCAGGGTTGCAACCAAACAGACAATTGTTTGGGCTGCAGAGTGCAATCCAGCCTGGTTCAAGTGGCCAAAAAGAGAAGCAGCTGCTCTACTTCTTTGTGTAGTAAACCAGAACCATGTAAGGAACCTTATGAACAACATTCACATTAACCCTGCTGCAGTGACAGAGCCTCTTCTTGTAGCTGCAATTGCACCTCAAGGTTTGACAACTCTTTTTGCTCTGATTAGCTTGGCTGACTTCAGCTTAGTGGTGATAGAGTGGTGAATCGCCTTCAGACTACCAGAGACTGTGTTTGTCATCTTTGCAACTCTCAAAAGCACATGCTCACCACCATTCTGGCATGGCCTGCACTCACACCAACAACCATTGAAAAGATTTGCAGTATTGTTGTGTGCCAAAATGTGGACACCAGCACTACACTTCAATTCTTCTTCTGGGACAAGGTACACTTCTGCTCTCAGTTCTGAACCATCATCACTACTGACCCCTGCTCTTGTTGGCAGCTCTTCATCATTCATGCAGCCTACCTCAATCAACTACTCAAGAAACCAACAGACTTTGCTCTTTTTGAAGACTACCCCAACTGCCATCAATGGACTCAACAAGGCAAGGCATTGGTGGCGTCACAGTTGCAAGCTGATCAGCAGGGTTTAAATTCTCTGTTCCACACATCCCCAAGCCAACATGGGACCTCATCAAGAGCATGATCATCAATGTGCCCCTTCCCAGCAAGACACTCATCTCCTCTTTTCAAGTTCCAAATCTCAATTTTCACCCTCTTCAAGGTCTGTCACTCAGAGACAAACACAATCTTCTGACCAAGGTGTATGAAGGGACATTTACCTGGGATGAAATGAAGAAAGAGGCCACCAACATAAAGGCTTGGCAGAAGATTCATGCCAACATGTGTTGAATCTCTGGCAAAATGATCTCTGAGCTTATAAAAGAGCATGGTGCCATTGTGATTGAAGGCATGGTGCATGATTGGCTGTCTGCCTTTGCTGGATTGCACAAGAAGGAGTGTCCAACAGGCTTTGAGCACTCCTTAAGATCTCTCAATGCTGCTTCACCAGCTGAAGACTCATTCTTGCCAATTTGGGAACCATCCATTGGAAGGCAACCTGAACCGCAAGCAACAAACCCCTTCATATATATATACTCCTTTCAACTGTTATGAGTTGCAAATGATGTATTCCAGAATACACCATTCACAATTCAAATGCAAGCATATTTTGGAATACATAGTTGTTCTGTGTTTACAAGTGTATTTCAGAATACATGCCATTTATGAAGTCAACTAAGATCGTCCCATTCAGCTCTTGTACTGTATGGCCTTGCTAAATTGAAGGGGATCAGCAATCTGAATCATTGAGATGCCCAACCTTACCCTCCTGAGAAACTTCAGTCTTCCCTTTGGCATCTAAAAAACATCAACAAGTTGCCTCACTTTGTTCTTGTTCTGTTCTGTGTGTACGAGCAGATCCACTTGTATTGCCCTGTTATTGAACAGGTCTTTTCCAACTTGACCATCAGCTTGGGCACCATGACCTACCCCAAGTACTGGGGCAAAAGTGTTTAGTGGATGGTTGGTAACTTTGAAACCTACCTTTTGGTTTGTGTTGGCCCTACAACTTTGGTCCAGCATCATTTCATGCAGTCAACTGACTACTACCTGGCCTTTTCTGCACCAAATCCAGTTTTCCTACACAACAGCAATCAGGTGCTCAACTATGCACAAAAGCCCCTCCATACCATGGTGTGCTTCATCAAGCTCTTCTCTTCTCCTGGCAACATCATTATCAATGGCATTGCAGGCACTCACACCACAAGCCTTGCTGCTCTCCTGTGTGGCTGCAGTTTCCTGGCCTTTGAGACTGATGCCACTCAATGGTGCTTCATCCAATTGAAGATCATTGAACTCCATGACAAACATGCTAGCAAGTTTGACCAGTAGCCTTCTTCTGCTCTGCTTTCCACCACCCCCCTTGCTCTTCTGGTAGGAGTTGAGAGTGAGGAGATGCAGTCTCTTTTTGACACTCCTGACTTCTGGTCAGAGAAGCCTCCTCCTCTTTCGCCTCATGACACTAACTTTTGCTTTGTTTGTAAGACTCCCTTCAATGATCCTATGCTTGTGATCTACTGTGCTGCTGGTGAGGGCCACAACAACTTCCACTTTCAGTGTGCCTCTATCAACAGGCCACCAGTACTGCTCTGAGATGTGCAGTCAGACACCTTAAAGCATCACTTTCCTTCTTATGTACTACTCACACCTGCATTATTTAGGTATTCCAGAATACACTTTCCTGTCACATCATTTCCCATTGGGGCTCTGCCCTTCTTGGAACCTCCTTGTACTGTTACTTTTTTAGACCCCTGTTTTTGTCTTCTTTGTTTTATTAAAAATCTATGCTTGATACTGAAATGCTTTTTGATACCCTTCAAAATACTCAAGCTTTATTTAGCTGTCTTTTTTCCCTCTAATATATTGTTAATGACACAGCATGTGCCACCTTTCCTTTGAATGAGACCATTTTTTGACCCAAATTCACTTCCTTCCACAGTCATTATTTATTTGCACTTAGCTGGTGTGTCACAAAGGTCATTGCATGCTAGCCAACAAAGCTTTCAAGGTTGTGGGTGAAAATGATTGTTTTTCTGTACAAAGTTTGATAATAAAGGTTAACTAGAGCTACATTCAATACCTGGGTGCTTGATGGCTCATGAGCCACCCGCCACGAAGTTGTCTGGTATCATCCCTCCATCGTCAGTGTGCACACAGATGGAGCTGGTTTGCCAGGCGCCAGGAGTGCACCATGAAAAAACACCAGCCCACCAGACTCCTCTAGCCAGACACATGGGGACAAACACCACACGGTCATCCCCTTGATGGAGGCAATCACCAAGCTTCATCCGATGCTCTGCAGGGCGCAATTGCGCCTCATGTCCCTTCCCCCAAGAGGAAAAACGGCGTTCACCGCCCTGAAATAGAATCCTAACATTCCAGGAAATATTTCAAAAACTTTTTCATTTATTGGTTAGTCTTGTGTTTCTGTTTTTATATTTTATGATTTCATTGGTTCATTAAAAACGCCTCCTTAAAAAAATAAAGTGAATCCGAAAAGGACCAAAACAAAAAGACAGCAGTGAAGTGAACCCAATACTTAACTGCCGGGAAGGTGCTAGTGGGCCACCAAGACAACACCATGAAGCGCAGGATAAGTGAGTCGGGTGGTCAAGCGGGTGAGGATGATGGTGTAGGGGTGCGCAATGATGAAGACTCGCGACAGGACAACAAGAAGAGTCCACCGGCCAAGCGGCATCGCTTCGACATATCATCTACTCCGTTAACACCATCACCACCAACAATAGCCACCGTAGGCGGAGAAGGTGAAGGAGAGGACGACAACACCATCTTCATGAGGAGTTTAGGCGACTTACCTGACTTGGTTCTTCATAGAATTATTCGGTACTTTACCTTTTCTAGACATATGATATAAATAAAATAAAATTGTTTAATTTGTATTTCCTTCTGCGTTTTTGAAATGGTTTGCAATTTGATGAGATGGGATGATGACAATGATGATGATCGTCGATGCCAGGGATCTGACGTGGGAGGATGCACTGCGAGTGCGCGCCACCTGCACCACGCTGGCGGATGTGGTCGTGCGCGATCATGCTCTCGTGCGCCTTCTGGTGCACTCGCTTCTACCGCGCATTGTTGAGCTGGCTGGAGCTGAACACGCGAGCTTTCCCTTCTTCGCCATCCTTCCGCTTCAAGAATCTGACTCTCAACTAAAAGATGATGGTGATGATGGTGGAGATGGCAATGGCGATGGTGATGAAGAGGAAGAGAACGAAGAAAACGAAGGAAAGCGAGGTGCACCGACTAACGATGATGAAGGTGAACGCAAAGGAGAGGAGATGGAATGCGAGGCCAAAGAGGACGAGGATGAGATACAACAGATCGCCGATGAGGTTGCTTGGCTGCTGTCCGACCAGGAGGACAAACACCAGAGCTCTGCTGCGGCAGCACCTGTCCAAAGTGATACCAACGTGGATGGTTCAGGTTCTCTGTCTTCGCCAATCGAACGATCGGCAGAGAGTGGGGAGAACAAAGGTCTAACGGCAGGCAGCGATGGTGATGATAAGGATGAATTCAACGAAGCAAAATGCGACGCCTCCGATGAACAACAGCAAGAGGATGACGCAAGGGCAAGCGAGAAGAAGGCACCCTATCTGCCTGTTGTGGACGTGACTGATGAGCGTTGGCTGCTGCTGCAAGGCGTGCGCATTGCAGCGAATGCACGCTTCCACGAGCTGGCCATCAAAAAGGAGAATCTTTGGAACTCAGCCGACTTTGCTCAGGAGGCATCGGGCATGGATGAGGAGCGCGTCTCGATCGCCAAGGTTGCTCACCAAATGGCTCAGGTGGGTTTGCTTCTTCTCAACTCTCTGCCACATTGTCTGCACTTGATCTGAGTTCTGGTCGTGAGAGCAGAGGGTGACAGTGATAGGACTAGCTCGTCACGAAGGCAACGAATGCGAGTCCATTCTGTGCAAACTAGCTATCAATGCACCACATACGGGCATAAACGATGATGAAGACGATGACAACGAGGTCATCACTGTGGTAGGCCTGATCAAGACTAAATTGAGGTTGAGATCCACACTAACGAGAATACTCTATCTGCGCTCGCGGCACTCAGCGTGCTGATATTGGGTTCAACGAGCGAGTGGGCCAGGTGCAAGCAAGTGTTTGTGTTCTCTTGGGCAAGAAGAACGAGGAGGAGGAGGAGATCTTTCGCTATGTGACGCAAGAAGACGGTAAGCCTTGTTGATGCAATGAGTGCGGCGCCAGCCACTGACATGGGCCGTTGTGGATGAAGACCCATGGCCATTGCCCAGATTCGATGAAAAATGCTTCTTGAAGTTGGCCAAGCGTTGTGGCATCGACTGGACATCTTGGCAGTGCGTTCCCTCTGCACCTCCTTCTTATGATGCTCATAAGTCTTCTTCTTCTCCTTCTCCTTGATCACAGAATGGTGGCATTTTTCCTGCGCTGTAGCGGATTGCATCAAGATCTCATCAGCGAATGTCGTGGCATCACGGCTGTGGATGAATTCGAGTTGCGTTGATGCTTTGCTTTCACAGGTCCGCTTGCTAGCTCACAAACTGATGGGGATTGTTTTACAGCGAAGACAGCCAAAGATTGGCGATGACGCAAAAGTGTGCTCGGTGGGAAGACCAGACTTGGTGGAACGAGGCGAAGGAACTGATGAGACACGCCAAGCTGTCATCAGATGAACTTTCAAGTCTGGTGTTAATCGGTACACATACACACTATCTGTTCCTGTGGCCTCACAGCTAAGAGAGAGCATGGGTGATGAAGTGAGCAAGTGGCAGTTCAGAATGAGGCTGGCGTGCATGTGGAGATACTGCAACGACCTTGACTGGCCCTCTGGCCAACAGATTGAACGGCTGGCTTGCTGTGTGCGCTCAGGCTTCGGTAGACTCTTTCTCTTCTCCATCATCTCGCCAATCAGAGAATTGATGATGCATCATGGTTGGATGAACAGGCACGTTGGTGGGCATGTTTCCCAGTGAGTACACGAGTGAAATACAAGCACAATGCGTACTCAAGCTGTCCATCCCACTCCATCAGCCGCAGTCAGGTATGCATACACTATCATAAAGGAGCAGTGTGCCAGCGGCGTGCAAACATTTATTAAACTCTCAGATGAATGTGGAGAGGGAACGATTGAGAGCCAAGTCAAACGCGATAGCCTTGACTTCGAGCTCCTGTGCATGATAAGCAACGCTCCTCGCTTTGTCATGGGCGATGAAGAGAACGGCACTCTTACATTGACTGCTAGGCCACTTGACGCGTTCACTGCGCAAAGGTGCCTTGTGTTATGAGTTGTTCTGTTCTTGTTCTCGCTATTAACCGTCACACGACATGCAGAATGAAGTGCCAAGGAGAAACCATTGTCTTCCATCGTCCGCTTCATTCTCCACTCACTGGCGCAGGTACATCACCCCAACGGCGAATCATTCTGTCACACTTAAGTGGTTATCCTTGACGCTGGCTTGATGATGATGCAGTACCTCGCTGGCACCAAGGGCGTCCCACAATCGATACAGAATTCTTGAGGATGATCGGCGATGCACTTGATCTGCATTACGAGCTCAACGAGACGGCTCGCTTCTATGAAGGGCCTGACGATGATGAGGTTTTCGAAGATGATGACGACGATGACGATGTGGATACATCTGATTCATCCATAAACTCAAGCGGATTCGGGCAAGCAGAGGACGATGTCAAGGAGGAAGAAGAAGATGAGGAAGAAGAAGGCGATGGGGATAACGATGAGGTAAAAGAGGAAGAGCGTGAGGAGGAGGAGGAAGAGGAGGAGGATAAAGAAAATGAGGAGGAGAAAGTGATGTGGGGACCAGACCACATAGCCTACTTCCTGGCTCTCTGTTGCTTGTCGCCCAGCAACTCATATACCGCATCGCCTAACAGAGACGAATGGACGAGCCTGGTACGCATCACACAAGCATTGCTTTGGCGAATATCATTGATGGTTGCGTGATGATGGTGGATTGAAGGTGGGTGCCTACCAACACCCAGAGCATTGGTGGAGAACTCCCCATCCTGCGCTGCTGGCGGACATGCTCAACGTGTTCTTGCATCCATCGGTAGTATTTTGCCCCTATCCCATGGATGGCCTATCGCCAGACAGTCCACCCAACGAACAAGAGGAAGAAAGGAGAGAGGACGAGGACGAGGACTCAGCAAGCAACTAGAGCCAAACCATGTAAGGTTCATCTTGAGTTATACTCCCTTGAACTGCCAATGTGAGAATGCCTCATATACCTTTATGGATAGCTTCACGCACATGGAATGCAATGACAAGTGGCTTGAGGTTGTGTGCAATGCATGCGTTGCCTTAAGAAACAAACAGGCTCGTTTCTCTTTACCTCAATGATTCACTTGGTTGATTCCGATGATGTATCAACGGAGACAACAAGGCTGCGCAGACGCGCCTCGAACTGTTGAGTAAACTGGTGAACTGCAGCTTCGTCGAGAGTAGTCTCCTGCCAGGCCACCGTGACGCACAGGCCGCCCGCCTCGCAACAAGCCACGCTGCACAGCAGCGCCACGCCATTGACGTGCACGCTCTGACCGAATACCACGCGCAGTACCTCCGGCTCTGCAGCATCAGGATCATCACGATCATCATGTTGTCGGATTCTGTGGCGTTGCTGCTCATCTTCCCATCGTCCGAGGTCACTCAGTTCGAAGGAGCCTTCCCGACGGAGCGTGGCCTCATTGCGATCGGCCTTGGATCGCCACAGCTGCTTCCACGCGTCCGGCCACTCGCCCACGTAGGCCAGCAGGCCCGCCTGGGCCGCGGCGTCCCGCAGGCTTGCCGACAGGTGCCGGCTGTAGGCTAAGCAGCTTGCCCAGAAGCTGGCAATGTCTTCGTCCTCGTCAGTAGATGAGTCTGATGGAGTTGATGATGATGAAGATGAAGAGGAAAAGGGAAGCCACGTATCGACGCCGCCGATGAAGTTGCCCACTTCGGTGGCTGCCACGGGCGGCTGGCAGAAGCGGCGCGCCGAGATGGGCGTCTGACCCTTGAGGATGACCTCGGCCGGCACGCCAAAGGTCGAGCGGATGGCGGCCGCGCACGCAGTGAAGAGGACGGCATGGAGGCTCACGCCCCGCCGCTTGCCTTCAGCGCGCAGCGCTTCGCAGAGGTCCGGCGGCACCGACATCAGCGCAATGCGCGTGCGATGGGTAGCCTCTGGCGGTGGCGCTGCCTGACCGGCCCAGTAGACCGGTGTCGCCAGCAGCGAACCGAGGCCGATGGCCGGTAGCAGCTTCTCCTTGGCCACGATCTTAAGCAGAGTCCATGCCGACGGCGCCGGCGGCTGCCGCTGATCGTAGGGACCCGGCAGGCCAGCAATATTCTCGGAGTTAAAATCGAATGGGCGGATCAGTGCATCCTCGTCGTCCGCCGGCTCCGGCTCAGCAGTGGCGGCAATGACGACACGTTTGACAAGGTCGTGGAGGAGGAGCTTGCCACTGAGTCCGTCGGCGAGGAGGTGGTCCCACACCCAGCACAGACAGCACTCGTCCGGCCGCTCCGGGCTCCACAGCACACGCACGCGCCACAGAGGCTTGGTGAGGTCTTCCACGTCAAACTCGTGCTGCAGCTCAGACTCTAGCGCGCGGCTCAGCTCGGCGGGCTCCCAGTGAGCTGCAGAGAGCGTGCACTCGACCACGGCCGACACCGGAATGACAGGCGCGCGCAGCGCGGCGAAGCTGGGCGATGCCGACTCAGTGACGACGACCACATACGACAGCTGAGGGTACTCTGCGCAGAGCCCGTTCAGTGCGGTGGCCAACAGGCGATGCCAACGGGCGGGCTCACTCAATTCTGCGTGTGAGTGCAGGCGGAAGGTGGCGGCAACAATGACGGGTCCGGCCGAGTGTAGGAGGTGCTTGGAGAGTTGATAACGCTCCATGTGGCCGAGCGGCCTGAGGAGCTTGAGTTCGTCATGCTGCATCTTCTTATTATGATGCTGTAGCGCGACAAACTTAAATGAGTTGTGAGAGCACTAGGCAAGAAGGAGACCACGTCAGCAGCCATCGGAGGAATTTCAAATATGTATAGAAAATATTTCAAATATATTTTATTTATTTTTATTTTCCGAGGGTGACACATGAAAATGACGCGGGGCCCGCTACATGGTCTTGGGCTAATGGGACGAGCTAGAGCTGAATCCCAACCTTACATATTCAGTTCCTGCCTCTTGTAAGTCTGAAGACAGTGGAGCTTATCATCACAAAACAACCAAAGGCGCTTTGATTCCTGAGACACGTCATATCTTTGAGGAAGAAGTGGCAACGCACTCGGCATACTCGGGGTGCTTTGGCAAGAAGTCATCGCGCACATACCAGCATGACGCTGCCACCTTGACCTTGCCCTCTCGCTTCACATGGTCCATTGCCCCCTGAATGAGAATGTCTGATCAACCACTGGGTAGAATTGGCGCGGACCAGCACACAGGCGTGCGTATGTGTACCTGGACGACTTTAGCCGCGAGACCCTGTCCACGCTTGGACGGAGGCGTGTAGGTGTGCACAAAGTCCCATGCCTTGCCTCCCTCTCGCTCTTCATACTCTACCACTACTTGGTCTGGTACACGTCGCCCATACATTTCTTAAGTTAGTTTGCACAAACTTATCTTCAATTTCGGATAATAATAATAAAAAAATAGCAATAGAAATAATTGCACATGAAAAGCATACCTCCATCGTCAAAGTTGATGGCAAACTTGTGTTCGCTCGGTACGTGGACGACCTGATGCTGCTTCCGTTGGTCTGCGGCAGAAGACGACGACATGCTCAACGCTTGTGTTGTTGGATGAGAAGGACACAAAGTGCCGCAGCAGTGCCGCGTGGCTCTTCTGCTGC
Source organism: Acanthamoeba royreba (assembly GCA_000826365.1). Classification (NCBI taxonomy): domain Eukaryota; phylum Discosea; order Longamoebia; family Acanthamoebidae; genus Acanthamoeba; species Acanthamoeba royreba. Next base: position 12,116 of record CDEZ01023189.1, on the reverse strand, counting down.
TGGAGTAGTGGTAGTAGTTGTAGTCGTTCCCAACGAGCTGCCGCACGAACTCACCAGAGTGCGTGGCCTTTTCCACATGTAACTTTTTGTGCTCTGCTAAACTTTTACAAAACGGTTTGGAATCTTGTTAAACTTTAAGCGTGTTTGAAATTCTTGATGCCAGAAATTTCGGAGAATCTTAACCTCACTCCGGGATTTTTCCCGCCAGAAAACGTGTAGCGCGAAAAATGCAATTCAGAAATTCATCTATCAATCAATTCTCCATCTCTGCATCGTATACACACCATCGTGTACCACGATGGCGCAGCAGAAGATGCGGTGCCATTATGAGGTGTTGGAGGTCGAACGGACCGCCACGGAGGACGAGCTGCGCAAGTCGTATCGTAAATTGGCCCTCAAATGGCATCCCGACAAGAACGTGGGGCAGGAGGAAGAGGCCCATCGACGCTTCCAGGAGATCCAGCAGGCCTACACGGTCCTCTCCGATGCCCAGGAGCGCGCTTGGTACGATTCCCATCGCGAGTCCATCCTGCGTGGCGGCGATGGCACGGCGGGCGATGGTGATGAGGTCCATCACGAGGGGGTCAACATTTGGCCCTACTTCAATTCCAATTGCTTCCGCGGCTTCTCGGACGATCCCGATGATGCCTCGTCCTTCTGGAACGTGTACGGCCGCCTCTTCACCACTCTCGATGAAGAAGAGGAGACCTACGGGCCCACGGAAGGCAGAAAGAAGGCCGCCGAGGCCGCTCCATCGTTCGGGGATTCGAAGACGGAGTGGGCCGACGTAGCGCGGTTCTATGCGCACTGGGAAGGCTTCTGCACGCGCAAGACCTTTGCCTGGTGTGACCGCTGGAACCTCACGCAGGCCGACGGCAGGTACAGTCCAGCTTTTCCCTTCATTTTTCTATTTTCTGTTTTATTTAAAATATGAATATTTATAAATATACACTTTTTAGAAATTTTTTGTTTTAAGAACTAGAAATGACCCTTGTGACTGGTGAATGCAGGCGGATGAAGCGTGCGATGGAAAAGGAGAACAAGAAGGAGCGAGACAAGGCCAAGCGGGCGTTCAACGAAAACGTCAGGCATTTGGTGGATTTTGTCAAGAAGCGTGATAAACGAGTGATCGATCACATGAAGGAGGTGGTACGACGTAAGCAGGAAGAAGCAGAGCGTGCAGCGGAGCGCAAGAAGGAGCAGGAGCGCGAGAAACAGGAGCGCATGAAGAGGTTGCAAGCACAGCTTGAGGCTCAGGCAGCTGAGGCCGAGGACCAGGGCGCCGAAGATGATGAGCTTCTCCAGGAGACTCTGCGTGAGTTCGAGGAAGAAGAGGATGAAGAAGAGAGTCACATTTTCTGTGCTTACTGCAACAAGGTACGCACTGTAACTTCAGACTGTTGTAGGGTGCAAGACTTACACCTTGTTCGCTGTCCAGAATTTCAAATCGGATAAAGCCTGGCAGAACCATGAGAAGTCAAAGAAGCATCTTCAGAATGTTCAGGCTTTCGCTGCCAAGCTTGTGGAAGCAGATCTGGAAATTGAAGATGAAGACGAGGACGCTGAGGAGCACGAAGCTCAGGAAGATGGCGAGGATGGCACAGAAGATGAAGAAGAAGCGCCTGCCGAGGAGGAAGCCGAGGAGGAGGCCGAAGAGGCAGAGGATGGCGAAGCTGCAGAGGAAAAGGGAAAAGATGAGGAGGATGAGGTGGCAGCAACTACTTCGCGATTCGATATGCTAAATGTTGAAAACGGAGACGATGATCAGGAAGAAGAGGAAGAAGAAACACCCAAGAATCGACGAGCAAATAAGAAACGAAACAAAAAGAATGCCAACCGACGAAAGGAGGTCCAGGCGAATGGAGATGAGGATGAAGACCATGAAGAGGAATCCAAAGATGTCAGTACAGCTCAGAATGAGACCGGAGAAGACGATCAGGAAGAGGAGGAGGATCTGGATTCGCTCAGCCGAGGACGACGGAGTCGCAAGGAGCGACGGCAGCAGCGCGAGCAGATCCTGAGTGCCCCGGCCGATCGGAAAGGCAAGAAGGGCCGACGTGCTAAGAAGAACGTCGGTACGAAAGCCCCTGTCGAGGCTGCCCCACCTGCCAAGCCCGAGACGCCTGCCGCTGATGATGAGAGTGATGATGAGGACCTTGGAGGTCGAGGACGAGGGCATCAGCGCAAGGCCAAGGGCAAGGCGGGCAAGGCTGCCAAGGCACGCTCCGCCGGAGGAAAGCCGACCGACGACGGGGTGCTGCGATGCGGCATCTGCGGCGAGGAATTCGAGACCAGGAACAAGCTCTTTCAACACATCAAGGCCAAGGGGCACGCCCAGCTCAAGTAGGGCTATCCTCAGCGGGATTCGCAGCTGGTGGCTACCCTTGCGCATTCTTCAAATGTTATAACAATGTTAATGTGATCTCGGTGAACAACAGTCACAAGCTTCGCTGCCGCAACTTCACATGGTGTGCTGCTGTCCCTCTGCGAAGAAAGAGGCCAGAAGTGTCATGAGCGGCATGCTGGTATTTAAAACATTTGCGAAGAATTAAAGGCAGAGATTGTTCAAATATCTTTTTCGGATTTTCCCCAAGTTCGTCTCAAAACGATTTCATAACACTTCATTTAATTTGTGAGAAGGAGGTCATCCATGGCGAGTGCCGCACTCACCCCAGAACAGCTGGCGGCGTTGCATCCGCGAGAGGTGCGAGAATACATACGCAAGGGAGAATGGACGCGACCCACTTCTGGCCTTTGTCTCGGCTACCAGCAGGCCAAGTACCACCAGCGCTTATCACACATATTTTCTACTTTAATTATTTTCTTTCCTGTTCCAAAATTTACAAGATTTAATGCACAAAAATTCTTTTTATTTCGTACAGCATGGTAATTCTGCCGGCCAAGTATGCAGCGGACTTTGAGGAGTTCTGCCGTAAGAACCCGGGCCCGTGCCCTCTCCTGGCGGTGGTGCCTGCCGGTACGTTGGGTTCACTGTGTGGAGGTGTCACTGGTGTCCAGTTGAAACCTCGTGAAAACGATCAGGAGTTGCTGCACTGCTGATGACCGCGGTCTTTTCTTCCATTCATTGTCAGGCGAGACGGAGATCAAGGCGCTAGCAAAGGGGAGTGACGTGCGCACAGACCTGCCGAACTATCGTGTGTTCCGAGATGGTCAGTTTGTCGAGCAGGTACCGTCTGCGTTGTCCTCTTCCTCAACCACAGACGGACGCGGGTTTTTTTTTACCTCCGTGGGGATTGATGACGACGCGCGAGCAGGTGCCCGACATCAAGCACTTGTGGCGGGACGACTTGGTGAGCTTCTTCCTTGGATGCAGCTTTGGGTTCGAGCGTGCGCTGCAGGAGAGCGGCATCGAGGTGAGAAATATCACCGAGGGCAAGAACGTATCCATGTACACGACCAACATTCAGGTACTCCTCAACAACTCCGCCGACTCTGCGATCTAGTCGTTCGCGTTGATGGACTTCATCATCAGTGTACCCCCGCTGGGCCATTTCACTGCCCCATGGTGGTGAGCATGCGACCGTTGCCCTCGGACAAGTTGCAGGCAGCTATTGAAGCTACTGGTTCGTTCGCGTTCGCCCTGATGAACGAGCTCCAATGTTCTTAAAGGCAGAACATGTAGCTTACCAACTACCCCACGACAACTATTAGGCAAGATAGCCCTCGCACATGGAAGCCCTGTACACAGTGGAGATCCATCAGTCATCGGCATCCAGGACATCACCAAGGTGGACTTTGGGGACGCCGTTACCATCCACCCGAGCGAGATTCCCGTCTTCTGGGCGTGCGGCGTCACCTCTGCGTTAGCTGCCCTCTCCGCAAGTACGTTGCCTCTTGACTGCCGCCGATTTTGAACGTTTGGACCGGTCTGATGGTGCTGTTTTGCCTTGGACACCGGTGCGTGTAGAGCCGGACTTGGTCATCACCCATGCTCCCGGCTGTATGGTACAGTTCATCTCCTTCAGTTTTCTCCGTTGTTCATATATCTCTGCCTCTTCCTTCTGGTAACCAAAGTTGTGTTGGTGTTTGTTCCCCGTAACGTGCCCCGCAATGAACACGATACCACAGCTCATCACCGACCTGAAGGACTCCGAGCCTCTGTCCTCCACTTCATAATCCTGCGAGTAGTCAACCTATGGGCTAGCTCCATCGCCGCAACCAATCAAACACGTCAGGATCGACCAATCAGATCGCAGGAATGCTAATAAATCAGAAAACGCCCAAATTTCCACCAATTGGACAAAATTCCTTATTTCTCCGCTACACTGCTACCATTGGCCAAACATCCCGGAGGATATGCTAGGCCCGGTTGGCACTTGCCTTACTGCGGGTAGCTCTTTGGCGCTACGTGCCCACCCGCTTCGTAGTTTGAACGCGTCTGATATCTCGCAGGCCTCGAGTGCCCCGCGGCTTTCAGCATTCCACGCTTCGACCGCAACGAGGACACTCGTGTCACCACTGCCCTTTCCCCTCGGTGTCCGTCTTCCCCCAGTGCACCGATCGTCCACACACACGAGAAGAAGGCTCGGCGGACACACCAAAGAGAGAGGCCTATAACTTAACTACACACAGCCACTCGATGCCGCGGTTTGATGGAATGCGCGGTCACGCCGGCCTCTTATCGGCCGTTGTCCTCACTCTACTCTTCATCCTCTCATCCTGGTCTTCGGAGGGTATGTTTCCCTTCCTCCTCCTTCTTCTTCTTTCCTCTTCTTTCCTATTCCCTCTTTTTAGTCCCTTGTCACCCCGCTAGTTGTCGGGAATAGTGTGTGCGTGCTGGGGTCAGTCACTCTTGTCTCTCTCCTCTCCCATTCTATATCGCCATATATCATTGTCTCTTCATTTCCGTTGTGCTTTGCAACCCCCTATCACCAGGTGTCTTCTTCTTCCTCCTAAGAAGGACACCTCCAAGAACCATCATGAAGAACGGAATCTTCATGAGTTCTTGATCATGGTCCTCCTCCGTTCTTGCCGCCCCGTGTTTTTTTCTCCGTCTCGCTTCTCTCCCCTTTTCCCTCCCAGTGGCTCCCTCCCTTCTCTCTTTCCTCCGTTTCCTCTTTCGGAGATGTCCGTTGTCCCTCTCTCCTGGTGGTCCGTTTCCGCCGTTCTGACGCGGGAGGTTCATCATTCTTATGGTCCGCACGAGGCGTACCTGGTGCTCTCTGGGCCACGGTCATCCTCCCGGTGACGACGATCATGTCACCGGGAGGATGACCGACGCGGTCACAACAACAACAAGAAAGAATACATGAATGCTGATGATGATGATGACCATCTCCTTGGGAACACAGGCGAAGCGGTGTCAGTATGGGGCTCGGGAGCCGACGCCAGCATGTACAGCCTGTGGAAGGACTTCACCGAGACGTACAAGGCCTACAAGGACAGCGTGGAGATCAGCTACATCAAGGACCCCTCTGGCACTTCGTCCTTGTCCCGTATGACGAGTACGTCATCACTACTCCTTCCCCACAACCCACCAACAGCTCGGTTGCGAGAAAAATTTAAAACAGATAATCGCAAATATGGTTATCATTCCTTAAATATTTCGATCGATTATTGCTCACTAGTTGCTGATTGGCGGTCATCTGCGGCTCATATGATCAAACTTGTGGTTGCTCGCAGAGGGAGGAGTCGTGTTCACGATTCTCTCGTCGATCCTCACGAACCGGTCCCTCCAGTCTGTCAAGGACAACTATGCTGGCAAGAATAACGTTCAGCTTCCCTTTGTAGGTATGCACTGGTCCCCTCACTCCTGCGCTCATCAATCCATTGATTGATCGAAATTCTCCACCTGATGACGATCAGGTGCTGCCATGGTGGCTGCCTACAACTTGCCCACACTCGCGAGCGGGGACCAGCTGGTACCGCAAACCGAGCTTGAGTCTGATCAAACGCTCAACCTATCCTAACGCTACGTTTCGTTGTCGTCGTCGTCAGGTGTTGGACGGGGAGACACTCGCACTCATCTACGCCGGAAGCATCACGCAATGGGATGACGACGCCATCGGCAATCTCAATCCGACGTTGAAGTCCGCAGGCAAGCTTCCGAACCAGCCCATCCGTCTGGCCTCCTTCTACGACAATCAGCTCGACGTGACGCAGGTGTTCGGTTTGATGATGTGCAACTTCTCGTCAACGTTTCGGCAGATCTACAATCAGGCCGGAGGGAACGTCACTGCCCTCCCTCCCTTTGCCGATGGCAGAATGACGATCGGCTCGGATCATGCGTCACAGGCCAGTTTCGTTGGTGTACGGAGCAACATTCCCCAAACTCTTGATCAATTCATCAGTGACTCATTCCTCTCCTGTGCTTGATTGTTGTTGTTGTTGTACATCAGAACACGACCTACGGACTTGCCTACATGGGTCTTCATTACGCTCTCGGTTCGAAACTTGCCTTCGCGCAAATGAAGAACAAGGCCAATGCCACAGTGGATGCATCCATTGCTTCCATACGAGCAGGTAGATGACTCTTCAGTCTGCTTCACATTCGCCTTTCCTCACCATCTGCTTCTCCCTGCCAGCGATGGAGTCCATGAGCGACTACATTCAACCTGGCGTTTTCACGCTTGACATCACCAACGCACCCTGTACGGTTTGAACCTTGCATTCTCATTCACAGTGCAGTGGGATTGACGCCATGATGGTCTATTGTGTGGCTCCGAACAGCTGCGGAATCTTGGCCGATGAGCTACATACTCTACGCACTGGTCAACACCAACCTCACCAATCCTACGACCGGATGTCCGAGTGTGAAGGAGATCCTCAATCTGCTTTTCTGGGGTCAGACCAACTCTGCAGTACGTCTTAACCACATATGAACTCCTTCTTTGGGTAGTTGTGCCTCACATTCTTGATGTTCTGAACATCAAGGCGAATGACGTGATCACCAAGTATTACTTCTCCATTCTGCCTGTCCCCTTTGTCAGGTACATAATTATCTTCATGCATATAACTCCGACTGCTTATCAATTAAGTTCATCTGTAGACTGCTTTTGAATGCTTTTCCGCTCATCAAGTGCAACGGCCGACAATCCTACAGCACTGCCGCTGTGATGGGGCTGGGTACAGCGCTGGACATCTACGGTTCCTGGGCGTACGTACCTTCTCATGGGAGTGCCTGAAGATGTATCCCTTCCCAGCTTAATACTGTTTTCCTTTACAGCAATGAGGGATCCTCCACCAGCGAGATATTCAAATATTATAACTCCGACAGTCCACAGGGCATCATGAACATGGAGGAAGGTTTCACCGACTTTGGCGCACTCGATGTCGAGCTTACTTCCGAGGAGGCTGCGGCGCTTTCTGATGTTGCGGTGATCCCAATGGTGGCTTATGCCATAGCGCCTGCCTACAGTGTTGATGTGTTCGCGTACGGCTCGATGCGTTTCGACTTGGAACTCCTTGCAGACATCTTCCTCGGTACCTTTGTTGTTCATGTGTGCATGCATCTTAGCTTCAACTCATTGATGGTTCTTCAATGCAGGAAACGTTCGCAACTGGAACGACTCCCGAATCCGTGAGCTGAACACCAATCTTACTCAATACTTGCCCAACGCGGACATCTGCGTCATCTACCAGTCGAATCCCTCCATCATCACCTACATCTACACTACTGTGTTGGCAAACAATGTACCGCGGTTCGCGCAGAAGGTGCTTATCTTCACCATTCATCACTGCGTTGATTTAGATTCTCATCTTCCTTGTTCTTCAATGCAGATCACTCCCGGAATGCAAGTCACCTTTGACAACTTGAATCCATGCTCCTTCACCGTTGATGGTACCTCTGCCTGAATCTGGTCCTGGCTGAGCCATTTTCTGGAGTAACCTCTGAACGATTGTTGGTCATCATCACAGGAAACCCAATCGTTCCAGTGGACCATTTCGTTCAACCGAACGCCCTTGGCATGTGGGTTGTCCCCGATATCATTCCATCAGACTACGCTGGACCTGGAGCTATAATGAAGGGAACTGTCCGGACGATGCCCCAACCATCAAGAGACATCAAGGCCGCTCTGTTGGAATACAGCGATCCTCTGCCAGCCGATCAAGGCATTCTCAAGATTGGAGGTAAGTGTGTTGCCCAATTCTTGAAGAGTTGATCCTCATATCTTCTTCCTTTCCAGGTGAAGGCAACACAAGCTGGCCATTTGTTGTAGGCTCGTCCTTGATGATCCACACTCGGCCGCAAGATCGTTGCTCTGCATCTAGCGCTCTTCTAGACTGGATTTGGTGGACGCAGACCGATCAAGACGCGATGGACATGGCCGACAAGTATGCTTACTCTTTCCCTGCATGTTTGTATCTCTGATGTGAGAAGAATGCTCATCATCATCATCACTATGGTCCAGCTATGGTATGGCCGTTGCGTCTGTAAGCGATCCTCTGAAACGTCGTATTCTCAACACGCTTGCGAGTGTGCGCTGCCAAGGCGTGGCCACGTTCTCGCTGGCCGGGTGCGTCATTAACGGCACATTCTGCTCGGATCGAGGCACCTGCACCAACGGAGCATGCGTGTGCGACGCAGGATACGAGGTTTGTCATCAGCTCGGGTGAGTGTAGCACTCGATTCTCTAACGTCCATCTTCTTCTCTATCATCATCCTTCAGGGCACTTACTGCGAGAAGCTTTATTCAAGTGATAACTCGCTATCAACTGGCGCAGTACTGGGAATCGTGCTTGGTGCCGCTCACCATCCTTCCTTCCCTTGTTGCGTGATGGAGGGTATCTTAACTTGTTCTGCTTCTGACCCTCAGGCGTCTTGCTGCCTTTGATCTGCTGCATGCTCATCATCGTTCCGATCATCGTGGTTGCGATTGTCCTCGGCATCCTGCGTTTGACCAAGCGAAAGCCCGAATGGGAGATCAGCGCTGATGAGATCGAAGTGGGAGAGCCCTTGGGCATGGGCGGGTAAGTGTCCTTCTTCATAAACCCTGGGCTTACTCATCCCCGCTTCGAGCTGACTCGCTCCTCTTGGTTCGCAGTTTCGGTTCAGTGTACAAGGCCAAGTGGAGAGGTACTGACGTGGCGGTGAAGATGCTTCCGTCCCACAATCCAAGCAAGGACATGATACGAAACTTCAGAGAGGAAGTACGTCCTGAACCTCAAGTAAGGGATGCAATCGGAATCCGTATCTGATCAACGTCGTGCAGATTCACGTGATGATGGCGCTCAGACATCCCAATGTAGTTCTGTTCATGGCAGCATCAACGCGTGCCGAAAAGATGTGCCTGGTGATGGAGTTCATGGCCCTGGGATCGCTCTTTGACGTGTTGCACAACGAGCTCATCCCGGACATCCCGTTCGCCCTCAAGGTCAAACTCGCCTATCAGGCCGCCAAGGGAATGCACTTCCTGCACTCCTCCGGTATTGTCCATCGCGATCTCAAGTCACTCAATCTGCTCCTTGACAACAAGTGGAACGTTAAGGTAAGCCAACCGCAAGCCTCTTGTGTGGCGATGTCTGATCACTCAGCGGTACGCAGGTGAGCGACTTTGGTCTGACGAAGCTCAAGCAAGAGATCAAGACCGGCAAGGAGGGCAATGAAGGTCTGGGTTCCATCCCGTGGACAGCGCCTGAAGTGTTGAACGATCAGCCACAGCTGGACTACGTGCTTGCCGACGTTTACTCTTTCGGCATCATCCTATGGGAGCTCCTCACGCGTTCACAGCCTTATCCAGGCCTTAGGTATGTAGTTTAACTCCTATTCGCAAATCGTTCTGTGACTCACGACTTGGAATTCCGATACAGTCCGGCAGCGGTAGCGGTATCCGTGATCCGTGATGATGCCCGACCTCTGATGCCTGCTGAGGGTTCCTACATTGCCACGCCCGAGTATGAGGAGTTGATGAAGAGCTGTTGGCACACCGATCCTTCCATCCGACCTACATTCCTTGAGATCGTCACCCGACTCGGCGCGATGACAGGCGAGATGTCTTCCTCTTCACAGGGCGCCACCTCTTCCTCTGTTACCTCAGCCTACAATGCCGGTAGCTCAAGTACCGGCAGCCTCAAGATGAAGACTCGCAAGGGTCGTTCATCATCCAAGGCAAGCTCGATTGGCGGACACTCCTCCAACTCATCAGCGTCATCTGTATTCGGCGGCTACACCACAAACTCGATGATGAACATGAATGTGCGCGGCAATGCCAGCGCAGGCATTCTTGCCACGCGCGTGCCGCCACCGATGGGCGAGGAGATCGCCATCGTCTTCTCGGACATCACGAGCGCAGCTTCTCTGTGGGAACACAACGCAGAGGCGATGAAGGACGCCACGCTGGCGCACAATCAGCTGCTGCGCTCGCTGCTCATGCAGTATCGCGGTTATGAGGTTCGATCGATCCGTGAGCGCAACACTGGCGAGGGTTCCTTCTGTATGGTGTTCCAAGAGGCCTCTGATGCCGTGGAGTGGTGCATGTCAGTCCAAAAGGCTCTGCTAAGCATTGAATGGCCGCCGGTGCTGCTAAAGCATCCGGGCGCGACCGAGGAATGGGGCGACGTGGATGACCGCGTGCTCTTCCGAGGTTTGCGCGTGCGTATGGGCATTCACATCGGCGAGGCGCGAGTGGCCAAGGACCCCACCACACGTCGGATGGATTACTTTGGTCCCACTGTCAGCTTTGCTGCAAGAATCACGGCCATGGCCCACGGCGGTCAGATCATCATCTCCGAAGCGTTCCAGTCCAAGCTGGACACCCTGGAGAAGCGACCGAGGACCATCGAACTCGGCTCCTTCGAGATTGCCGAGGCGCAGAATGGTAAGTTACCTACCGATGAGAATGTGGATTCCACTGATGAATGAGATTCAAACTAACTTTTACCTCCTATTCTAGAAGTGAAACGTCTCTTCGAGGTTAAGGTCGAGGGCCTTCAAGCACGCTTCTTCGGAGGCGTGACTGGCGGGCAGCGGCCAGGGCGCGATGATGCAGAGGACATGTCCTGGAAGGTTGCCAGCCACGAGGACGATGTTCAAACGGCCGTGGGTGAGGGATTGGCCGATGAGGACCGCTACCTCACCTCTGCCAATCTCTGCCGATGGGTCATCAGTTACCGCGATGTCGAACTCGGCAAGCAGGTACGTCAGCACTTCATTTCATTCTCTTCCTTAAGGTACCCTCTCTGATCAAGTTTCGGCGTGCTCTGTTGGATGTGTAGATCGGAATGGGATCGTACGGTGTCGTCTACAAGGGAATATGGAAGGGCGTTGAGGTTGCGGTTAAGCGCTTCATCAAGCAGAACCTCGACGAGCGTCGTCTGCTGGAGTTCCGCGCTGAGATGGCCTTCCTCTCGGAGCTTCACCATCCCAACATTGTTCTCTTCATTGGTACGGCAAACGTTAAGATCCAAGTCACAATGAATGGAATGCACCAGTCTCACGAATTGTACCGTGATGCAGGTGCATGCGTGAGAATGCCCAATTTGTGTATCATCACCGAGTTCGTGAAGCAGGGCTGCCTCAAGTCCATCCTCAACAACCGCAACATAAAGCTCCCGTGGGATCAACGCCTGCGCATGCTCAAGAGCGCCGCGCTTGGCGTCAACTACCTGCACTCTCTTCAGCCCTGCATCATCCATCGCGACCTCAAGCCTTCCAACCTCCTCGTTGATGAGAACTGGAACGTCAAGATCGCCGATTTTGGTTTCGCTCGCATCAAGGAGGAGAATGCCACCATGACCCGTTGCGGCACTCCTTGCTGGACCGGTACCGCTTTCTGGCTCCAGTCCATCCTCATGCGCGCGTCCTTGTTCTCACCATCACCCCTTCATTCACAGCTCCGGAAGTGATCCGAGGAGAGAAGTACACGGAAAAGGCCGACGTCTACAGCTTTGGCATCATCATGTGGGAGATGCTCACTCGCAAGTACGTCTCTCTTGCTCGTAGCATAGCCTGCTGCAGTGCTCATTCTCACTTACTGTTGTTAACGTTACAGGCAACCGTTCGCAGGACGCAACTTCATGGGCGTATCGCTCGACGTACTCGAGGGCAAGAGGCCGCAGCTTCCGTCCGACTGTCCGGAAAGCTATCGCAAGATGGTCGAGCGCTGCTGGCACGGCAAGCCGGACAAGCGCCCCTCTATGGAGGAGCTGCTGGGCTT